>JAADYG010000219.1:0-44086 GCA_023338115.1 Phytopythium boreale
GCCGGACCGGTATTCGGAGGCGCCACGAGGACCATCGCGTCGCCTACACGTTCGCGAGGACGTCCGAGCCGTTCGAAATCAACGGAGAGAGCGTGGCAGGCATTTCCATGTGCGAACAGGGCAGCGTCGTCATCTCCCGCGCCGCCGCCATGCCTTCAGCCGATATCTGCCAGCTCAAGTTCACGCTCCAGGTGGATATCGACGTGGCCGCGAGCTCGCTGAGCCTGTACGCGCAGCTAATCGCCGAGGTGGTCACGTGCAGGAGCGCAGGGCAGATCGCCGACATGATGCCCGAGATCGAGAGCGTCCTCCTGTGCTGACACGCCAGAAGTTGAGTGTGGTCGTCATTTCAATACTGTACCATTCGTACATACATACAATCGCCAAGTACCGTATAATCGTAGTCCTAAGCGTCACCTCATGAACACATGAGGTTAGGGGCTAAATAAAGCCGCTTGTCCGATTTACGGAAAAAGGTAAATTTTACTAGTTTCTTCCCACAGATTTATCATATCGCCAGTCTCGCTGGTAAGCACGCATTCGCTGTGCCAAGCGCTCCGTTTGAACAGTCCCAAGAGCAGAATAGGAGAGTTTAGCAGCAGTGTTAGCAACTCCAGCACCGTACCAGCGCATTGGTGGTGACGGGGGAGATGGCTGTACCTTCGATTGCCAAGTGCGATGTAAAGAACACAATGACTTGGATGTGATCAGAACCACGCTTGGGGCATGCTAAATAATGCAGCCGAGGCCGTCCACGGCAATCTGGTGTTGGTGGCACAACTTGCGTCGCGCAAGCGTAATGGACATCACTTCCGACGTCCGATCAGATTGCTATCGCGATGCGATGCATATTCTATATTTAGTGTCAGCCATGATTTAGCACCCACCAGGTTTATAAATAGCAAGCCAATTGCCAAGAACCATCAGCACCATTTGATTGGAAATTAGAGATTTTGATTGGCTGATTTCAGGTGATCCTTAGGACTAAGCGACGCTTAGGATTACGATTATACGGTATATTTGCAGTACAGTACCTACTGGTGGACCAGCACTTTTTTAGGTGTAGCCAATCTGCTTCGAGCAGGGGAGTAATCGCCGAAAATCATCATCGGAGACTTTGTTGGCCAATCAGAGCGCATTGCAGCTTATTACATGCATTACGGTATTGCTCTAAATGAATGAATGAATGTACTGTGACACCGTAAGCCCATGGCAACACCTCCCCACTCAGTTTCCCCGTAGCGAGCTGGTGATGGCGTCGCTACTGCCGCTGCTCGTGGAAGAGGAGGACGCCGCGTGCGTGGTCAAGGAGGCGATCGCGTTCCTGGATGGCTGGCAAGACGACGCGGCGGTTGGCCACACCGGCCACGACGAGGTGGTCGATGTCGAGGCCGCCTGCTCTTCGGTCGAAAGTTGCGACAGTCTCGCCGATTCCGATGCATCGGCTTCGTCGCCCACGTCCACGGCAGCGAGCGTGCTGGCATCGCCGCATGTGGCTCCGCCGCCTTCACCTGTCAAGAAAGCGGGACGAACGACGACCGAGCGTCGGAAGGATGAGATCAAGCTCCTCCGCGTCGAAGCGGAGGAGCTCAAGGCGCGAGCTGAATGTTTGCGAGTGCTGCGCGCCTACACGGAACAACAGTCCGGACAGAAGCTCTTGCCGGTTGAAGGTTTTGCCAAGAGAGTCGCGCTCGCGACGATGTGGAAGGACGTGGCGCTGCGCCAGAAGAGGTTGCGTGCCTTGGCCGAGACGGAGAATGCGCGGCTGCATGCCGAGGTGGCTGAGCAGAAGATGATGCTGAGGGAGATTCGCAGCTTGCTCAAGCGACAGATGCAGCCAAAGGTATGTGCTGTGATCGCCTCTCGTGTTCGCGGTGTACGGGTGAGAACTAACAATGCTATGACTCTAAGCGATCGTCCTCTTCCGTTGGGTCGTCGACGTACACGGCGGTAAACGCCAGGACGGCATTGGATGCTGACGGTACCCAGCTCCTTGAGCTGATGTGCGACCAAGTCGAAGCCACGTATTCGCCGAAGAGCTCGGAGCTCGTCACCGCCGCGGGGAGCTTTTTCTTTGCGTCCGCCCCACGCGCTGTTCAGATCTCGCCGACCAAGTTCCTCATTTCCTTCAGAGAGAGTCGAACGATGCCGTTCCAATTCCAGGATGCGTCGGCTGCCTTGTGGATGGCGATGAGCCAAGCCTGCTCATGCGATGACCCACGCACCGAGCAGGTAAGCCTCCGATCGATCGACGTGCAATACTTTGATCCACTCGTGCTCACCCGAAACTACGCGATATCCTCGCTTTTCTCTCTTACATTTGTTGCAGGAATCGGTCGGACAGAATGGGACGCTCCTACGCAGCAGCGTGGGCGAGTACAAATTCGCGGATCAGCACTTCCAGATGTGCTGGAACACGGCAGCGCGTCTCCGTCTCGACCTCAATTTGCTGCGTGCGAGCTACATCCAAGCGGGGTTTTCGCATCCGTTCGCGATCAACGGGCAGTCCACATCCGGCATCTCACTGCGCACCCAGGGCGCTGCGGTCGTCTCGAGCGTTCAAGGCGATCTATGCCACCTGGAGATCAACTTTCAAGTGGAGATTGATGTGACGCCGAGCATGCTGAGAGTCAATGCGCTGCACGCCAGGTGCCTCGCCGAGGGACTCGCCCGGGACAACGTAGACTACTGCTGCAACGCCTACGCGCAGCTCGAGAACGTGGTGCTGCGCCAATCTACCGCGACTCGAGTCGCGAGCTAGCTTGGTGGGTCTGCTGTGCTGTCGTGTTCAGTAATTTATACACGTACTGATATAGCCATCGTGACGATGGTTGGACAATTGTATATGTACTGATGCTGCATCTCACGCATTTAGGGCGACAGTTCTTGACTATGTTTTTTTCATATAGTTTCTTTCATTTTATAATCTTGCACATTATTAATCATGAACCAATCAGCAAGCGAGGAATATTTTGCATAATCGGCGCTGTGGATCGACTCGATCAACTCAATCTTGATTACTCGATCCGATCGAGTAATCAAGATCGGATCGCCATTGCAGCCAATCAGCGCGCGAAACTCGATCGTGTATTATAGTTTTGGAGTACCTAAAGTTCCTTTTATAATATATAAACTTAAGCATTCTATAATAGATTAGCAACATTGCTACATGTACTTATTAAAAAGCTGTTTTCCTCCGCTTCTTGCGGCCACCCTGGTTACTTACTGTATTCAGTATTGGCCACCGCAACATGGAGTCGCTGCTGCTCCTCGAGGACGTCGACACCCACGCGCTCGAGGACGCGATCGCGTTCCTGGATGAATGGGACACGGATCTCCCTGTCAACGTGTCTCCGGTCAACTACGAAACCCTCGGCGAGACGACGGATGGGACGGATGGGTCGTCCTTTTCGCCGCCGCCCACGCCGATAAGTCTCCGCCTGTGAAGGTGTCGCGCAAGACGACGACGCACGAGCGCAGGAGGGACGAGATCAAGCTGCTGCGGCGAGAGATGGCAGCGCTCAAGGCGCGCGCCGAGCACTTGCGGCACACATGCGCGGTGTTGGGCACCAGGTCGTCTCGGCGTCTGTGCTCGCTAAAAGAGCGATGCTCGCCGCCCTGTGGAAGGACGTGGCCCTGAGGCAGAGGGAGCTGCGCGCCTTGTCTGAGACGGAGAACGCGCAGCTGCGGAGTGAAGTGGCCGACCAGGAGATGATGCTGAAAGCGATTCGCAGCATGCTCAAGCGGCGCAAGCGCAAGCTGGCACATGTACCCACGAGCTCGTCGGTGACCATGATTAGGCCGGTTACGAAGGACGACTTCCGGTTGCTCGAGCAGCTCTGCGACCGAGTGGAGGTAGAGTGCTTTCAATCACACGAAGGACTTTGCGTCTTCGTGGGGGCCCAACCTGCACGCCCTCCAGTCCCACAGATAGTTTATATCTCGCCCACCAAGATGCGCGTCTCCTTCAAGGAGAGCAGAGCGATGCCATTTGAGTTCATGGACGTCGCCGCGCTGGTGTGGAGAGCCGCCTCGCGCGGCTGTATGGTTCGAGACCCGTTCGTCATCCAGGTACGAACACCGAGCAACTAACTAGCCAGTGGGTTTGTCTGTTCGCGTCATTCTAAGCTGACTAACCTCCGTCGGGCTTCGTGGTGATTCTTGTAGGATGTCTCCGAGCGGAATGGCATGCTCCTACGACCCTGCCGGGAAGAGTACCAGCTCGCGGACCAAAGCTTCAAATCAACCGGCACCTTTGCAGCCCGGCCACGCCGCGAGCTCCACCGCGTCGGGTACGTCTTCGGCGGAGTGTCCAAGCCCTTCGAGATCAACGGGAAGCCTGCGTCGGGTATCTCGATGCGCAACCGAGGCGCCATGGTCATCTCAAGCGTCCTGGACAGCTTCTGTCAGCTGGAAGCCACGTTTCAACTGGAGATCGACCTCACCCCAAATATGGCCAGCGTCAACGCGCCACTCACCAAGAGTCTCGCCGAAGCAGTCGCACGTGCCAGCATGGACTGGTTCAGTGCTGTGTTTGCGCAGGTCGAGAGCACGATGCTGAGCCGACTGGTAGGCAGAACCGAGAATCGAGCAGGACTGTGAGCGTGAACACAAAGCTTTGCATCTGGATTGATCAACAAGCCATTTTGTGACCAATGCCTTCCGAGTCGAGTCCTCTTCTGCATGACTACGGACCGTAGTCTACGGTAGCACGTCCTCGATCAGCTGCAACGGCCACCACAGATCGTACAGTTAAGTCTTGTAAAATTATTACATAAGGTTCCACTTCAAACAATTGTCTACCTCCAAATACGAATTGGTATTTATCAATTTATAAAACATGCATAATATTAAATTTCTCACGGTAAAGATTACGGCAGGATTATAGTAACGTTGGGTGGAACGGCTGCCTGTATCGCTGTGCACCGCTTCCTACCCAGTTCGTTTTCTGACTCGGTACTACAAGCTCGCCGGTATGGCGTCGCTGCTGCTCCTCGAGGACGACGACAACCGCGCGCTCGAGGACGCGATCGCGTTCCTGGATGCGTGGCACTCGGAAGGCACAGACCCGCACGTCAGCGTCGGCCGTGCCCGTGCCGAACCGACGAAAGCCAACTTCGCCAGCTCTCCCTGCGGGTCTCCGATTATCGAGACGGATGGGTCGGCTTCCTCGCCGCCCCCCACGTCCGCACCTCTGCCGGTCAAGGCATCGCGGATGACGACGGATGATAAACGAAAGGAGGAGATCAGGCTGCTGCGCCAAGAAGCGGCGGAGCTCCACACACGCTTCGAGCTCTTGCGGCAGCTGCACGGTCGTAGTGCGCGCGACCGTCCCGGTCACAAGCTCGTCTCGGCTTCTGGACTCGCCAAGAGAGCCGTGCTCGCGGCCATGTGGAAGGACGTGGCTGTAAGGCAGAAGAAACTGCGCGCCATGTCGGAGGCGGAGAACGCGGGGCTCCGCAGCGAAGTGGCCGACCAGGAGATGATGCTGAAAGCCATCCGCAGTATGCTCAAGCGGCGCAAGCGCAAGTCCGCGCACATGTCTGTCAGCTCGGCGGTGATCGTCGCTGCGCCCGTTGGGGCTGGTGATTTTCGGCTGCTTGAGCAGCTTTGTGACCGAGCGGAGGCAGAGTGCTTCCCAACGAACGAACGGCTTCCGAACTTCACGTCGGAGCAACTCGCACATCCTCCGGTTCCGCAGATCGCCCAGCTCTCGGACACCAAGATACGCATCACGTTCCGCGAGTGCAGAGCAATGCCGTTTGCGTTCGTGGACCTCGCCGCGGTGCTGTGGGACGCTGCCTTGCGTGGCTGTGCGGGCCGGGAACCGCTCATCGAACAGGTACGAACTGTCGTCATGACATTGGTAGATATGGTTTCCCACTATATTCTTCTGACCCATGCGAGGTTGTCGAATATTTAAACTGAATTGATGCAGAGCGTCACTGAGCGGAACGGTGCGGTGGTTCACCGCTGTCGGGAAGAGTGCCAGTCCGCGGGCCAGAGCTACAAGTTGAACGGGATCTTTGCGGCTCGCCCACGCCGCGACTTCCACCGCGTCGGGTACGTCTTCGGCGGATTGTTGAAGCCCTTCGAGATCAACGGGAAGCCTGCGTCGGGTATTTCGATGAGTAACCGAGGCGCCATGGTCATCTCAAGCATCCTGGACAGCTTCTGTCAGTTGGAGGCCATGTTCCACGTGGAAATTGACCTCACCCCAAGCCTGGCAAACGTCAACGCACCGTTCACCAAGGGCCTCGCCGATGCAGTCGCTCGCGCCAACGTGGACCGATACAGCGCTATATTTGCTCTGATCGAGAGCATGATGCTGAGCAGACCGTCAGGAAGAACCTAGTGCTGAGGAAGACTGTAGCTGCACACGCCACCTTTTTGCGTCTTGAATCGAGCAACGAGCCATTTATGAATGCCGGGTCGTCATAGTTACTCTCTGCCTTTAGAATCAACACACGTCGTGCATGTGTGAGCACACCCCGTCGTCAGCAACTCGTCCTCAATCTGCTGCTGCGTGCAGCCCAAATGCTGCTCCCGAAGTCTCGTCATCACGTCAATCAGCGTCTTTCGGTGACGGTTGCGCTCCGGGACGTCGAGTGCCACGTCGAGCGTCACCTCCCAGTAAATTTGCATCAGCGTGAGCTCCGACGACGGTCCACTCGGAGAAGAAGACGCGGCCGAACACGGAGATGTCAGCATGATCCAGCCCTTCTCGCCGATCTTGACGCCCGAGGCGCCGCGCCACTCGCCGATTTCGCTTGGCTTGTCCACACTCGCGTACGCGATCGTCACGCTCCCGTCTGTCATGAACATGCGGGCGGCCTGGTGTCCATTCGACTTCATCGCAATCCCCTCGCACTGCTGGTGGGCCGAGTAGCTCCTCATGACGGTCTGCTCAGGCGTCTGCATGCGCTGTTTTCACACGCATTCGTTCACGGTGTGTCAGCAACAATTGAAAGGCACAATACCGTTGTCACAACCTCTGTGGCAGCATCGGTACCTTTTTGTAGTACACTCTGTGCACGAAACACTGTCTGTCGGCGCGCGTCCAGAGCGCGTTGGCGGCAGCAGCGGCACCAAACGGGATGTATCGACTCTCGACTAGCGTCATGCGCGTCTGGGTAGGCGATGTTTGGAGGACTTGCATGCGCGGGAGCAGGAGCAAGTTCAGCGACAGCGCGTGCCGGTCCGTGTCGTTCACAGGCGGTGAGAGCGACCCTAGCAGCTCGTCCACGACGTCCTGGGACGGCGCTCGACCGTCTAGAATGTGCGGCTGCCGCTGCCTCGCAACCAGCGCTCGCTGATTGCAAACACAGATAGGTTAGTCCGTCGCATCAATGACCTGAACGCGAACAGTTTGTGTTCTGTACTCACGTCAACTTGTGTCTGTCTCACGAGCATCTTCCGCATGAGCTGGATGACATCCAGCTGCCGTCGGATGGCAGCCCGCAGTTCTCCATTCTCTGCATCCGCTTGACTCCTCAGTCGCCGGTGGCGGTGCGCGACGTCTCGCCATAGCCTGCACAGTTGGGACCCGGCCCCGCCGTCCGCGACTTCGCCACTGGAGATGCTGTTTCCAGTGTGGTGGCCGCATTTCGAGCGCTGCAGCTGCGTGAGCCGCGCGGTCAGCTCTGCCACTTGCCCACGCAGCGCCAGGATTTCTTGCTTCTTCTTGTCCCGCGACGGGTTTCGCAAGGCGCCGCCCTTCTGCATCGCTTTGTCGGGCGAACTGTCCGACCGAGACGCCTCTGGAGACGGCAGCGACTCGACTATGGGAAAACTGCGGCCGCCGTCGGGGAACCGTGCAAGCTCGCGGTCGCACTCGTCGATGAACGCCAGCGCCGCGCGCACCGTGGCGCCGGCGTCGTCGCCTCCCTCGAGCAGCGACAGCGTCGCCATCGCGCACGGAATTGGACGCGGATCAATTAGCGAAATGCTCTTTGGAGGCGAAAAGCGCAGTAAATTAACGCCATTGCGCCGTCGGAAAAAAAGGTAAAATACGCCTTTATGACATTTCAAATTTAGCGTTTCTCTTTTTAGATTTGTATGTAGTGCACTGTATTTAGTTATCTAGCTGATTACTTCATGGTGCGAGTCGTAAACATGATCGATATTTGATTGGCCAAAATTCGGGTGAACCAACATTCTTTCCTCTTTTTTATTTGACGAAATCCTGTCCGTCCGCCGCGCATTTCTTTTAGCACAGTATTTTCAAAAGTCGACCTGAACACAACAAAATTAACACAGAAATACTGGGTCGGCCGCCGCCCACCGAACAAAACCCGACCGATAAAAACTGGACACTGGAAGGAGACCACGGAAGGCGGCCGACACTTCCGCCCTGATTGATCGCTGTGTGCTTCACCAGGAGCAGCCACTTGCTTCACAAGCGCCCACGACGTCATGACGGAGAAGACAGCAGCGACAGGCGGCGCCGGCGTGGACGCGCAGCTGTCGCTGGAGGAGGCGTTCGCGTTCATCGACGAGTGCGACACGGACATTTTCGCGGAGGCCGGCGCGCTGCTCGTCAACGACGGGGCGGCGCCCTCGACGCCTAACGCCGGGGTGCTCGCGATCTCTGGACCCTCCGCGCTTGCTGCTATTACCAAACCGATCGCGGCCTCCTCGCCGGCGCCGACGCGCGTCAAGAAGAAGCGCGTGCGGCGGCAGAAGCTGGAGCTCGAGTATCTGCGCAAGCAGGTGGTGGAGCTGGAGGACAAGCTGACGCAGCTCAAGCGCGTGACGGGCGCGGCGCGGCCCCTGAGCGCCAACTCGTCGCCGATCGCGGCGACCAGCAGCGAGGACGACGACGACGAGTGCTGCGACGACTCGGTGGCCGCGTCGTCGCCCATGTCGACCGCGACCACGTGCGAGTCGACCAGCCCGAGCGGGAAAGACCGAGAACAGTCCAAGAAGGACTCTGATCTGCCGTCCTCGGTCGCGACGCTTTGGATGGGCGTCGCCGAGCGGCAGTACAAGGAGCGGCTACGTGCCGAGCACCAGAACCAGAAGCTCAAGACGATGCTCGAGGCACAGATCAAGCTGGCCAACAGCCTTGAGAAGCTGCTCACCAAAAGACCGAGTGAAGAGGTACGGCGCAATCAGTATTGACCATCGCTGGTCCCGTCAGGCACGGCCACTTACTCAGTTATGACGTTGTTCTATACGCTCAGGCGATCGAGTCGGTGTCGACGACGAAGCGTGTCAAGCGGCACTGGGAGCTCACGTCCGAGAACGACGTGGCCATCTTCGAGCAGCAGCTCGCCGACGTGGCGCGCGCGCACCTGCAGGTGAACGCGGTGTTTTCCGCGCCAGAGTTCCGCCCGCTTGGCGCCACGTTCCACGACACGCGGGTCAAGAACGACACCACGAGCGACGGCGATGGTGTGGGCATTTCGTACGAGTTTGTCTCGTCCGGGACGCTGCCTTTCAACCTCAAGACGGCCAGCAACGCCTTCTGGCGGATGATGGCCTTCGAGAGCATCAAGAAGCACACGTACTACCAGCGGGTAAGCACCCTCTCCGCTTTAGTGTGGCTTTGAATCTGGATCCGGATGCTGACACTGGTGATTGTCGACAATGACAGGACGTGGAAGTGACGGACAATCTGGTGGCGCGGACGTACGGGCTCGACATCAACATGGACAAGTTCCAGGCGCGGTTCTGCGGCAAGCAGACCGTCCGCAAGTACGTCGAAGCGGACCGCGTCGTGATCGTGTGGAAGCAGCTGATGGAGCCGTCCAAGGTGAACGGCACCAAGTTCCACGGCCTCCAGTGCCATGAGACTGGGTGGGTCATGATCCGGAGCGCATCCCCCAACAGTTCCCATAATACGCCAAGTGAGGACGGCCCAGCTTCACTCACGGTCGTCCAGGCCTGCTCAAAGATGGTGCCGCACCTCCAGGACGACATTGTGGACCAGGAGCTGCAGATCGGCGCGCTGACCGACTTCGTCATGGGCTTCCACGACCTCACGATCGCGCTCTCGTGCCAGCTCATGGCCGACCTGCTCGTCGAAGAGGACTGGAAGACCACCCAGCAGTTCGAGAACATGGCGCTGTGAGCGAGGTGACGAGGCGGGAAGCAGCAAAGCCGCGGGGTCTATGTATTGATAGTTCGTCCAGCCCGTTCAATGGAACTTAGCGTGTCACATTCTGGTTGCCCGAAGGTGGGTTGCGACGTCGGGTCGGTCTCACATCCTCCGTTTACCTACTGTATAGATTATTTATGCCATACGGCATATCACTTTATGAAATGTTCCAATAGCGAGTCGCAATACACTAAAGTGTTATATATCATAAAATTGTGAATAGACATAATTGTGTTTGACGAACACCGTCGAACGTTAGTCGAGTTTTGAACGTCGGAGTCGACGTTCAATCCGAGCTCGCGGCCTACCGCCGACATCCTCTCCTCGGCACCTGCACGACCCCCACGCCGCGCCGATGGATCTGCTGATGGAGCTGGAGGGCGATTGGGATCCGCTGAAGGCTCTCGGCCCAGAAGACACGCCCATCCTGAGCTCCGTGCGTTCATTTCTCGAAGAAATCGAGGAGCTCCCGGCGCAGCTCGAGTCGGACGTCCAGCGGCTACCGGCTGGCGCAGTCGCCGCTGGTTTTACTACTTTTTCATGCCAGTCACAGCCGCTACTAGGCTCACCACCCTTGGTTCCGCTTCTGCCAGCGTCTGTGAGGTCGGTCCTGCCCGTGAGTAGCGTCTCGCCTCCGCTACTGACGGTGCAAACGCCAGCATCGCAGCGCAAGCGGCACTGACCGCAAGAGGAGATCGACGAGCTGCGCAAGCAAGTCTACGAGCTCACAGTCCAGCTGGACGCGCTGCAGTTCCAGGAAACGCACGGCAGCCGCTTGGACCCGACCGTGCTGCGGAACATGCCGCCGTCCAGTTGGAAGCTGCTGCAGAACGCGCGGCTCTCGTACCGGGCCACGGCCGTCGACCAACGCGAGGCGCGGCGGCGAGCCGAGTTCGAGAACACGTGGCTCCGCGCTCTCGTCAGGAGCACGTCGGCAAGAGCCAAGCACGTGCAGGACGCGTTCGAGCGCCACATCGTGGCTGCGGTACGTGTGGCGTCCTTACTTGATCATCCTAAGAGAGTGGAGAATCCAGCCAAACTGACCGATCCATGTGCTGTTACGTCATGATTTGCATTAGAAAAAGCGCGCGCGCACGGCGAACCCGCTGATATTGGCGCCTCGCGCGGTGTCGTGGGACAGCGAGCCTGTGTTTGCCGAGCTCCTCGCGGGGCTCGACTCGCTCTACCTCGCGGCGGACGAGATTCTGGCGCCTCATCAGCCGATCCCCGTGCAGCTCCCCGTCCAGCAGTTCGATCGGCGCAAGGGTGTGCTTGGCGAGGCATTCATCTCCTTCGTCGAGAGCCGCGTGCTGCCGTTCGAAGTCCGAGTGGTCGAGCGCGCGCTGTGGCGGGCGCTGCTCGGGCGGTCGACTCGCGTGTACCCGAACTTCCAGCGCGATGTGAGTTAGATTGGTGGTGGCTTCGTGTACCCATATGTGGTGTTGTTGTCGCTGACTTTTGGCGATATCAATACATGTGAAAGTTCTCGGAGGAGATCAGCGAGGACACGATGCTGACGTCGTCGCGGCTGGGCGTGCGCCGCGGCGACAGCGACCTGGATATCTGGATCCACATCGCCACGCGCCGGTACATCGAGCCAAAGCGCATCGTGGTGGTCTCGCGAACGCTTGTCAAGCCAAAGACGTCCGACTCTGGCGCGTCCGTCGGCATAACGTACCGAGAAACGCGCATTCGCGTCTTGAAACATGCCGGCGACGCTGGCAGCTTGGCTTCGTCGACGGTCATGCAGTCACACCTCGCCGTGTACCGCGAGTCGGCGATCGAATCGCCCGGCGAAGGCTGGAGCGACGGCGAAGACACGGCGTTTGCTGCCCACGGGTGGCGGGACTCGATCCTCGCGCTGAACCAGGCGATCGAGAACCTCGTGCTGGACGAAGCCACCGGTCGAAAGCAGTGATTATCATATGAAGTGAAATAAACCGACGGTGACTGTAGATGGTAACCAGGGGGAAGTCTTCTCGTGTCTTGTACTCCGCCACAGGATCATCTTGAGCTTCACGCGCGTACTCTAGCCAACAAGGAAGTGACGCACCGCCTTGGCCTGTTGTGGGTCGATCGAGACGAACGACCAACTCAGCAACTCGTGCGCAAACAAGTCGTTGAACAGTTCGAGGAGACACTCGCCTCGCCTTGGAGGCCGCCGTCTGCTGCAATGATGTTGTACAATGGTTCCCATTCCTTTGATGCAGCGTGCCTTCTGCGGCTCAAGGCACTCAGGAGTGTTGTATATTCCACGAAGATTGCACCGTCTCCCCGACAGGCTTCGTACCTCCTGCATGCTAGAACGGCAATAATCACTGTTACGATGGGGGCTTGCGTTTAACAAATCGGGTAGATGGCCTGCCGGTTGTGTCACTGGACACGCATCGAGTCGTTGTCTCGCCCTTGCAACAGGTAACACGTATTATCTACTGTACGATTCACACTTCGAACTCCAGTCAAACAGTCCCGCGAGTCGGAGCTCGGCCGAGCGCCGCGCTCTCGACGCCCTCGCGAATGCGGTCGTAAATGTCGATCTTCATGCCCACGAAAAAGTCCGTCAGCGCGTTCAGGTGCACTGTTTCGTCCAGCCGCGCACTGTCGATCTCGACCACGACCTTGTTGCTCGCCTGGCAAAGGCACAGAGACCCAGTGGCGCTCGGCACGTCGGAGATGACGACGCGGCCGCGGTCAGAGGTTGTGATGCCCGCGACGCTCTTGCCCTGGATCTCCACGAGGCGAGCGACTCCGGAGTAGACTGTGGCTGTGCGGTGCTGCTCGATGTACTTGCGGCTCGCGTGGCTCCCATGGAGCGCTACTTGCAGCTTGCCGATCCGCTGGTCCAGGCTATACGTGCGAACGACCGAGCTGCCGTCGATGGGGACCCCGCACTGCTCCAGCCCAGCCTACGAAACAAGGTGTGGTGCGAGCACATCCGACTGTCAGCACCGTCGTTGGCGAGAGAATTATCAGGACCGGCTTGGTGAACACACCCGATGCTGATCAGTATCATCGCAGGAGAAGCTGTTTAGGGCAAACCTCCACAAGACGGCGGTCGTCTCACGGTATCCCAAGGGGAACAACCCGTTGCCGGTCACCTCGATGAGTGTCGTGGTCGCCGACAGTGGCGTGATCTGCGTCGCCATGACCGGCGAGTACCCGGCCATCGCGAGGCCGTTCAGCTGGAAGGCGTAGTCGGTGGCGAGGTAGTAGTAATCGAGTCCTTCCCACATTTCACACAACTTGGCCACTTCGGCAGGCGAAAAGTTTCCGCGCGCAATTCTGCTTATCGACGAGCCCGGCGTCGCCGTCCGCGACTTCTGTACAGTAGTAGCCACAGCCACACAAACCAGTCATGTTAGTATAAAACGTCAGTAGCACAACCTCCAAGCTACACAACGATGGTACACGCACCTGAAGCGCGGCTTGGCGCTGCAGGATGGCCTTGAGGTTCTTGACGGTGCGCTGCTGGCCCTTGACGAGCGCTCGGAGCCGCATATTCTCCACCTCGGACGCTGTGCGCCGGTGTCGCTGCCTCTCCGCCACGTCCTTCCACACGCCAACGAGACGCAAGTCCGCGAGCGGCGACATCACTTCGCGTTGCGCCCGATTCGCATCCACAGCGATGCGGAACGCCGTTGGCCGCGTGGCTACCGCAACCAGCCCTGTTTCGCCGTTGTCAAAGCGAGAAGCAATTCTCCGCCTCTCAAGAAAGTCTGCGCGCGCCTGCAGCACCTTCACGTCCGCCCGGAGTCGCGCGAGCTCCTCCTTCTTGCGGTCGCCCACGCGCATCCGCCGCACCGGGAGCTGCTTGTCGCTGCGCGTCGCCTGGACCGCTGGCTTTGCCACCGACGCTACCTGCTGGGCCAGATCGGCGGCAACGCTATCGTCGGCTTGCTCGCGTTTAACCGCCTCGCTCGCCTCCACCGCAACAGGATTTGCTTCCTCCGAGAGCCACGCGGACGAGTCGCTGCTGCTGATCGCGTCGCTGTTGTCGTCATTATCCGCATTCGCACGCGCTTCGTGCAGCCAGTCGAGTGAAAACAGCGCGTCTGCGCGCCAGTCGTCGCCGTCGATCAACGCGAAGGCCGCCTCGAGCGTCGCGCGCTCGTCCACGTTCGTCTCGAGCAGCACCGCCGACATGGCGGCGAGTGGGCAAGTGATGGCGGTGGACCGCCTGCCGACTTGACTTACATTGATCGCCTTCGACTGCGAACTTCGGTAGTCGCACAACAAAATAACTCGTTAAAATATCGATTCGAAGCGTACCGAAGGTTTTGTTTCGTGAAGCAGACTATGGATGAACTTGAACGGGTTTGTGCGGTGGGTTTGATTGCTGGAAGTGTGCGATTACCGCCGCAGCAGGTCGGAATGATGGTATCTCGACAGAACGTTTGCATTTAGCAACTTCACATCGGATGGATGTTCGAATTACAGTCTCCCTTCCCAAATTCGACACGGTAGTACAAATAAATTATGTCATTAAATAATACACTTAGAAATCGTTTGGTAAAGCAATTTGTATGAAGCCGAAGTACACAAAAATATATCTCAACAGGATATTGGTTTAGAGTGGTGTCGAATTTGGGAAGGGGGACTGTATTACTGTCAGTCGAAAATGGGACGATCACCGCTGCCACCTTCCTTCCCCACACTTTACAAGTTGGTTGTACGGTACGTATCTATTACAGTAATACACTTTATGTCGTGTGAGACGTGTCTCGCTGCGGATTGCTCCACCGCTAAGCGAATCGCTCTATTAGAAACAGGAGGAATGTTGGCGAATGTTCACGCCGCCACGTCAGTGTTGACTACTGTTCGGTCGCGCGCCGACACACGAAAAGTAAACACCTGGACCGGCGAGCATCGCAGACGCACCGCGCAAGGGCGCGAGTCTTTGCGCCGCAACCGCGCTCAGAATTGTACTGTACGTTCGGTTAATTAGTCTGACATGTTCCGCCGTGGTGTCGCTCGATCGGTATGGCTGTTGTAGACAGCTGCATCGCAGGTGTCGTGGTTCAACCAGACGGAACAGCGCCCTGTGATCATGTTGCAATGCATACCGTACTGTACCTCCTCACAGACAGGATTTTCTCGAGCAGAGAAGCTTGATCTGCTCTTGTGACAAGGCGCACGAGTGGACTGCGAGGTGCGGACTGCCGTGCTGACACTGTAGCAGTGCCACGAGGCTGACACTCGTGCGCTTCTCTCCATGCGAGCACATCCGCGTGTACAACAGTTCATTGACCAGGTGCAGCGGTCGCTGGTCACCCTCACTGACGAGAACCCACCGCAATTTACAGACACCAGCATTCCAGGTCTGCAGTACCGGTACTGTACTGTACTGTGCGAACCAACGAGGAGGATTGCGCTGGCGACGCCCTCTCTTCGAGCGCCTCGCGGAGTAAACATCCACGTCGCATACTGATTACGGCACCCAAGTGGACGCGAATCAATTGGTTCACCCAACAAGCGACGCGTCGTCCATACTTAAACCAAGTCATATATGTTACACGGTGATGTATCGATTTAAGCGGGTTTACGTAATTTCGTGGCCTGTTTACTTTTTCGCGCGAAAAGCGAGGCGAACGGTCAGGGCTAGGTCTTCCGTCCAGGTGTGACTGGCGATTATTATCTCCGTGGCTTTTCTCTACTTCAAGTGATTACGCTCAGTAACGTTACGATGTTATGATTGGTTTATAATCCATCGACTAACTCTATTTCAACCAACCACAGCGTGTAAAAGGACCAGGAAACAGTGCCCATGAACGCGCGCAAGTCGGCCAGACGTGGAGCTGCTGACGAATGGGCGAGGCAATCAACTAACTATTACCGATTGCTCTCACCCGCGTACGTTAGTTGTCATTGTTCATTCCGCCCCGCCTGTAGTAGCGACTCGCGACCCGAATGAGCTACGTACTGAACGAGCATCCGGCGCCAAGCGGAGGCGCGTCGACGTCGACGGCGCTGCCGCTCGAGGACGCGCTGGCCTTCGCCGACGCATGCGAGCTCACGAGCGACGAGGAGCTCGGCGACTTCGCCGACGTCGACATCCGCGACGCGTTCGCGTCCTCGCTGACCAAGGACGCGCTATTCGTCGACTCGCTGTCGCTGGCCGACCCGATTGCGGACGGCGCGCACTCGTCCGTGTTCTTCAGCACGGACGCGTTCTTCAGCAGCGACATGTCCATGCAGGAGCTGCACACTGTCGACCTCGGCCAGATCACCGCGATGCAGGCCAAAAGTGGCATAGCCAGCAACAGCAACAGGCACAGCAGCGAGCCCGGCGCGACTGCGGCCAGTGGTACATACAAGCGGAGCCGAGCAAAGTCGACTGGCGGTACGGCTCGCGCACGCTCAACCCGGAGAGACAGTCAAAGCACCAGCACCCGGAGACAGCGTGCCAGCAGTAGCGCAGCCAAGCCCGCGCCGGCTCCGGTGGCGGTGGCCAAGGTCGTGCCCGTGACGAGTGACAGCGGCTCGAATCCTCCCGCGAAGAAGCGCATCCGGCGCCAGCGAGAGGAGCTGCTGTATCTCCGCGAGAAGGTCAAGGTGCTGGAACGAAGTCTGTCGACGCTGCGCCTCGACAAGCCGGGCGACGGTGACTCGGCATCAACGACCGAGTCGTCTGACTCGACAGATTCGGCGTCGCTCGTTGAGAACGAGGAAGACGAGGAGCAGTCGGCGCGGATCATCGCCGACTTTGAGCAACGGTACAAGGTTGAGACGTCCTCTGACGCCGCCGATGCCCAAGCGAGCCTGTGGGAGGGCGTCGCGAGTCGCCAATACGGTGAGCGCGAGCGTGCTGAGCACGAGAATCGACACCTGAAGGACGCTCTGCAAAAGCAGATCCAGCTCGCCAAGTCGCTCGAGCAGATCCTGCAAAATCAGCCGACCGCGGACGTAAGTTTACCAGTGAATTCTGCGTTGCGCGCGACGGCACGTGATCATTCGGTGATCCGACTAACCCAATCCCGGTTTGCCTCTCTTACTATGGATCAAACACAGCTCCTGGCAATGCCTGATGACTTCCAGGCTCTCAAGCTCATCGCGAACGGGGACGACCAGAGCGATCGCGACGCCGTGTTCGATCAGCTGATCAGCGAAGTGTCGCGTGCGTTCGACAACTTCCACTTGGAAGTGGATACGACAACACTCGCCGCCATGAAGCGAGAAGTCGACGAGGTGAAGGTGGAAAGCTGTCTCCAAAAGGGGCTGGCGGTCCGGTTCTCGGTGCACAAGCACGTTCCGTTCTCGCGGCAGGCGGTCAGCAACGGCATGTGGAAGTTTATTGGTCTCGGTGGCCCCAAGATGGAATCCTACTACTACCGAGAGGTGCGCACTGCGAAATTGTCCTATGACAGCAAACCTCCCAGAACAGCAGCAACTAACGTTGTGCGTGGCTGGGCTTGTTACAGCATGGCAAGACGTCGGAGAACAGAATTGCGCGCAGCTTTGGCTCGAAGGTCAAGACCGGGTATGCGACCCTCGACTTCCGCTGGCGGCACGTGCTGGAGCGCCGCTCGGAGCCTGGTCGTGACGTGTTCATCTGGCGCGGAGTGGTCAAGCCCATCAAGTTCTCTGGCGCTCCGATCTACGGCATCCGCTTCTACGAGCGAGGATGGATGGTCATCGAGCAGGTGGACTCGCCTGACGGGCTCCTGCAGACGTCCATGACGAGCTCGTGCTCGCTGAGCCCGCTCGTGGACCAGCCCAGCTTGCACCATGACGTCGCGATCGGCGCGCTGTCGGATTTTGTGATCGAGTCGTTCCATGCGAATGCGCTGCGGTGCCGAGAGGCCGCGGTCGGACTCGTTGCGCAGGAGGAGCTGGCCGCTTCAGACTCCATGATCACTCTGTGACAAGGAGCGTCGTCATCGTAGCTTGCTAGGTGGTACCACTGTTCCTGAGAAAACAAAACGTAAGTGCATCCGCTATTACAGTACTGTATTGCATAGTGTCGTTCGTGTGGTTTGTAAGGCTGAATCGGAGCTCATCCCTGCTTGACGATGGCGAGAAGACTGCAATGCAATATGTACTTCGTAGTACTTCGCAGTACTGTACAGCGAACGGTACTGTATGTACCGTACAGTACTGTACATTGGACAGTCGGGGGTCTGTTGGTTGGTTGGTTGTGCGACGTCATCGTGACGTCGGGCGCGTCAGCCGTGCAGAGTCAGGCTGTAGGTTACAGTTACAGTCCCCCTTCCCAAATTCGACACCACTCTAAACCAATATCCTGTTGAGATATATTTTTGTGTACTTCGGCTTCATACAAATTGCTTTACCAAACGATTCTAAGTGTATTATTTAATGACATAATTTATTTGTACTACCGTGTCGAATTTGGGAAGGGAGACTGTATGATTACCCATCCGATGAGATGATCGTTCCCCGAACTTTTTTTACGAGTGTACCCCTGCATTTTTTACGACGTTGCAATGTTGACTGGTTCGATGATGACTTGACGGTTTTACGGAACATGTCGGCCGAGACTATACAGTACTCTACAGTACAGTATATGCACGGGGTACATTCCCTAAAATAACGTTCCGCTCATTCAACGTATAGAACGTGCCCAAAGTACATATAAAACCGTACCCTTCTCTGCCTTAGGTACGTACCCTTTGCAGAGCCGCGACTCGCTTGACCGCTCATTCGGACCCGCCCGCGCTCCTCGCCAGACGGAGGAACAAACGGAGACCAACGGCGGCACGCTCGCCGTCGGCGGGTGGGCTCCTACAGTACAGTGCATATTAGCGAAACGAGGCGGCCACTATGAGCTCGCTGCTCGGGGTGGGCGGCCTGGGCGGCGACGCCGGTGGCTCCGCGGGTGACGGCGCGCTCTCGCTCGAGGACGTGCTGACGCTGCTCGCGGACTGTGAAGACAGCGGCGCCGGCGCTGTCCACTTTGGCGACCGGCAGAGCAGCAGCAGTCCGAGCGGAGGCTTCCACGACGTGGACTTCGCCGCGCTGCACTTTGGCTGGCCGCCCACGCCGCCCGGAAGCGATGGCGACCTGCCCATGCACGACCCACTCGAGCACTTTGAGGACGCGCACGCCGACCTCGTGGCCGTCGAGGAGAGCGGTGTGAGCGTCGTGCATGACGCGACGCGGTCTCCGAACGCCGTCGAGCCGATGAGCGACCACGATGTGGAAACAAGTCCTTCCCCGGTGTCGACGCCTCCAGTCAGTAGTGCGCGCGGCGAGACCAGCGCGGGAGTACCCGCTGCTGCCGCCAAGAAGAAGAAGAAGAAGGCCGGCTACAACTCGAACAAGGCGCGCGACCAGCGCAAGGAGGAGCTGCTGTATCTCCGCAAAAAGGTCGACCAAATGGAGACGTACCTGCGCAAACTCAGGGAGACGTCCGCCCGCAACAACAGCATCAGCAGCAGTAGCAGCACTGGCCGTGGTGCTAGAGTGTTCAGGAACGCGCTGGTGGGGCAATTACCAACGGCTAGTGCCGTTCGGCGAGCGGTAGAAGCCCGAGACGCGTCGGCGCTGCGGCTGGCGGAGGTTGGCCCCGTTTGGGAGGATATTGCGGCAAGGCAGTACAAGGAGCGGCGACGCGCCGAGATGGAGAACATCCGCCTCAAGCTCGTTCTCGAAAGCCAGCTGAAGATGGCCAAGAGCCTCGAGAAAGTGCTCAACAAGCGCTACAACGAGCGGGTACGCGCGTCTGCGCGGTCGTTTGTCAGGGATGGCAGCTCTCTCATGCCACTTGTTGTCTTTTTGGCTAGGTCGTGGAGTCGATCAGCGGGAAGCAAAAGCTGAAGCGCGTGGACCGACCGATTGATCCGGACGACGACGCGCCGATCTTCCGCGAGCTGCTGGCAGGGATCGAGAACGCGCTTGTGGAGGTGGACCAGGACTTTGAAGCGAACGGGCTGGCGCGCATGGTCAAGCCGTACCACGACGCGCAGCTGCGCCGCGATGGCAGCGACGGCGGCGTTGTGATGGAGATCTTCGCCAACAAGATGATGCCGTTCGACATCACGTCGACGGGCCAGGCGGTCTGGGAGCACTTTGCGCACTCGATGGAGCGCCTCCCGTCTCGTTTCGTATATGAGAAGCAGCTGAAGGTTTGTTCTCGATGGTCTCGTGTGTGCGTTGACGGCGTTCGAAGGAGAGGAAGGTGTAACAACGTTCGTTTTTATTGCTCGAACAGAACCTGGCGGCGACGGATGATATGATCGTCGAGAGCTTTGGGCTCGAGCTCGTGGGAAGCCGCAACACCAAGGCGGACCTGCACGTGCGCCAGATCCTGCGCAAGTTCGTCGAGCCTGACCGCGTCGTGATCGCATGGCGAGTCTACTGCGAGCCGATCGAGGTCTCCACCGAGCGCACGGACGGCATCCGCTTGCTGGAGAAGGGCTACACGGTGATCAAGAAGGTGCGTGACGACATTGACTCGCACTCGCTCGTGCAAACGTGCTACATCATCCGCCCGGAGATCTACGGCACGATCGCCGACCAGGAGCGCAAGGTGGGCGCCATCACGGACTTCATCCTGGACTCGGTCGCGCGCACGATCAGCGCGAGCCACCAGATGATCGAGAACGTGCTGCTGGACCAGGCGCTGTTCCCCGCCGCTTCTCCGGCCTTTTAGGTGAGGGGAATTCGTGTTGCTTCTCTCCGACATGGAGACCAGTTGGCCGTGGCGCAGTCTGGACGTCGGGGAGCGACGCCACGCGAGCGAATCCACCGACCAAGTATCTAAACCCACGTGCACAAGCGTATTACCGACTGCCTGTGGATACCAAACGCGATTGATGGTAGAGAATAGAGCCGACAAGTTTTGAAAACTATGTAGACAAGTACAAGCAGATATACCCGGTGCTGATTCCCACGCTCCTCCATCAAAGCAGGGAGTCATCGTGCAGAGGTTGACCGACATGCATCGACCGACGTTCCTAAACGGACCCGCTATGCTGTATTGTACAGGTCAATGTTGCACGTTCAAGTGACAGGGCGCGTCCAAAACGCCATCCAATCCCCGTGATTAGATGTCAGTGGTATCATTACACAGTGTACCGGTACAATAGCCAGCATTGAGCTGCTCGTGTAACTCATGCACCGGACGAACGCCTGCGGTTCCTCCAAGCGATTGCGGTGCTTGTCGAGTCATGAAGGGCCGAATCGCTCACTTGCGCTCTTGCTCGCCTGGTTTGAGCCTCTCGGTCGCTCTCCTCGGCGCCCATGGACAACCCGCTCGCGCACTTTGACAACGTGTACCCCGACCTGGTGACGGTCGAGAAGAGCAGCGGCGACGCGTCGGACGGCGGTACGCGCTCTCCAGATGAGGCCGGGGCGCTGACCGACTTTGACGCGAACTCCAGCTGCGGCTCGTCCCTGGCTTCGACGCCTCCTGGTCGCGCCACCAACGCATCCACGACCGCCACAGGCACCAAGAGGAAGCGAAAGAAGCACTACAAGCCCGGGTACAACTCCAACAAGGCGCGCGACGAGCGCAAGGAGGCGCTGCTGCTGTTGCGCAAGCAGGTCGACGAGCTGCAGACGCTTCGCGACAAATTGCAGCGCGCGTCGTCTTGCTCCAACTCGAGAGCTGATCGTCGGGCTATCGGCACTGCATCGGTCCAGCAGCAAGCGTTTGGGCTGCCAGCGACAAAATCCCGTCGTCAAGCTCGAGCGGCGGAAGCTGGGTTCGTGTGGAAGGACGTCGCGGCCACACAGTACAAGGAGCGCCAGCGCGCCGAGATGGAGAACATCCGCCTCAAAGGGGTGCTCGAATGCCAGCTCAGAATGTCCAAGAGCCTCGAGAAGGTTCTCAACAGGCGCTTCAACGAGCGGGTATGTGCTATGTTTTCGCTATTGGCATTCGATCGCGACAGTATGGATCCTCTAACAGCAACCTATCGTGTTGGACCAGGTGTTTGGACCGATCCGCGACGAACAGAAGCCCAGGTGCATCAACCGACCGACGGACCCGGATGCTGACGCGTCGATCTTCAGTGAGTTGCTCGCTGGCATCGAGAATGCGAGCGTCGAAGTCGACCAGGACTTCGAGGCGAACGGACTAGCGCGCATGGTGTGGCCTCACCACGATGCGCAAGTACGCCGCGACGGCGACGACATCGTGGTTAACATATATGCTACCAAGATGATGCCGTTCGACTTCGCGTCAGCCGGTCAGGTCACCTGGGACCACTATTCGCACTCCATGGACCGCTTGCCGTCTCGAGTAGTCTACGACAAGCAGCGGAAGGTAGGCGGAGGATTTGCCGGCGAAGGACGCCATATCGAGAGACTCGAGAGCGTGGCCTTACTTGTCCACTCTGACTGACTGTTTCTCATGTGGACGTACAGAACTTCGGTACGATGGACGACACCATCATAGAGAGCTTTGGGCTCGAGCTTGAAAGCAGTCGCAAAGTCAAGGCCAACACGCATGTGTGGCGAGTCCTGCGCAAGTTCGTCGGGCCCGACCGCGTCGTGATTGCGTGGCGCGCGCACTGTGATCCAGTCAATATCTCAACCGAGCGCATGGACGGCATCCACGTCCTCGAGAAGGGCTACACTGTGATCGAGAAGGCGCATAGCGGCATTGGCACGGACTCGCTCGTTCAGACGTGCTACATCATCCGGCCAGGGATCTCCTCCGGCACGACCGCTGACCAGAAATACAAGGTGACCGCCATCACAGACTTCTTGCTAGACTCCGTCACACACACCATAAGCGCGAGCCACCAAATGATTGAGAACGTGCTGATGGATCAAGCGCTGCGCGGAAGCGGCTCGTCTGGATGATCGGAGTGTTCGTACACTATAATCAGCCAACAAGGCGTGCGTGGCTTCAGTGCGATTGTGTAAGAGCGGGGAGCGCGATAAACAACAAAACTGCACATTCAACTCGATTTACTGACGTGTCTGCCGACTTCCTTACCATACAACATGCAATTTCGCTTTCAGCGTCGATCACCTCGCTCTCGTCGGCCGATATCGCTCATTTCTTGAGCGACTCGGCGAGGAGGAAGTTCTCGATCATTTGATGGCTCGTGCTAATGGTGCCCGAGACGGAGCTGAGCGCAAAGTCCGTGAGCGCGCCGATCTTCTGCGCCTGGTCGGGGAAGTCACCGTACGCGTCCGGCCGGATGATGTAGCACGTTTTGAGCAGCGAGCAGTCGGCGGGGAGGCTCGACGACTGCGGTCGCTGGATGATAATGTACCCTTTCTCAAGGAATCGGATGCCCGTCGTGGGCTGCGACCGGAACTCGACCGTGTCCGTGAGCGTGCACCACACGATGACAATGCGGTCGTCTTCAAAATACCGCCGCAGAATGTGTTTGACATGGAAATTGGCCTTGATGTGGCCCTCGGTCTGCTCGAGCCCGTAGCTCTCGACAATCGTGTCGCCGTCTGTTTCAATGTACTGCCAACAAGCACGAAACACACTCAGCAAGTGCTTCACAGACAGGATCGATAAAATGGTGAAGGCAGGACGTACCATGGGCTGCTTCTCGTAGTAAGTTTGGTGTGGCACGTCGTACTTGGCGTGCGCAAAGTGGCGCCAAACGGCGCGGCCGGTCGTGTGCATGTCGAAGGGCATAACTTTGTTGGCGTAGATCTCCATGACGATGCCGTTGACCGCGTCGTGCTCGACCTTGGCGTTGCGGTGTGGCTTCTCCATGCGCCCGAGCCCGTTGGCCTCGAAGACCGCGTCCACTTCGCGGTGCGCCTGTTCCACCCCTGACAGCAGCATCTCCAGCACCGCGCGCTTGTCGCCACCAATGTGGCCGTCCGACGGTGATAATCGCCGGATCCGCTTCGCGTTGAGCCCCAGCGACTGCGCCGACTGTGAATGGGTGAGTACGAATGTGTTAGCTTGATGGAGTCCTCACCCCAATCATCGATACATAAACCACGCACCTGGTTGTTGTGCCGGTTCTTGAGGATCTTCTCGAGGCTCTTGGCCATTTTCAGCTGCCGCTCCAGGATCAGTTTGAGCCGAACGTTCTCGCGCTCGGCCTTTTGCCGCTCCTGGTACTGCCGCTTGGCCATGTCGCCCCACACCGCCGCGAGCGCTGCGGACGATGAAGAAGACGATGGTGGGCACTGGTCGCAAGCAGATGGCGGTCGAGTGGCCTTGTTGCGTTCGTTGCTTGGCGACGGAGAGCAGTCGTGCTTCGGCTGCTTCTTGAGCTCGTCGAGCCGCGCCTCCATCTCTGCCACCTTCTTCCTCAGGTACACGAGCTCTTGTCTGCGCTCGTCCCGCGCGCGGTTGGAATGGCGTCGAGCTGGCTTTGCGCCCGGCTTGCCAGGATGGAAGCACGCTTGACTGCTTCCTTGCGCACTCAGCGTCAACGCGGAGGAGTCCAGCACCGACATTGGTGCCGGCAAATGGTGACTCATGTCACCGCTCGCACCATTACTGGTCGCCAGCGACAATATCGTGGTCTCACAACGCTCTTCGGTGTCGCCGCAGTTGCTGGGCGAACTGAGTCCGTCGCTGTTGCTGCCCGCAAGTGTCGTGGACGAGAAGAAGTCGAAACCGGACGCCCCATCGAGCTCGTCCAACGCGCTGGACGCGTCGCCGCCGAGCCCATCGCGCTCCGCGTTTAGCAGCCACGACGTCGACCTCTCGCAGTCCGCCAGGAACGAGAGCGCCGCCTCCAGCGCCTGCTCGCTGTCCTCGTCGCCGCCCTCGACCGGCAGGAAACTCATGAGACCAACGGGAGTCAAACTGGCCGGTTCGGTCGGTCAGTCGAGGCAAGCATAATCCGGGAGCTCCTCGTCCACACATCGTACTTTACATAGCGTCTAGTGTACTGTTTGTGTCAGAGCCCACTGTTAGAAGTATATACGGTACACCAAACTGATAATGTGGTGCACATTGATTCAGTGTGGGCGTCAACCTGGACGCTCGTCGCACGATTACGCCGAGCTCGTTAATCGCTCCTTTAGACAAATACGCGTCTTTAATTGGTTGAAATGTAAATATAAGTGCGTTAATTGGTCGAAAAAGAAACGATTCTCACCATGTTGAAGACGTTCAGACGCGTACAGTACACTGTACTGTATCCACCAGCGCTGTACCGCACGCGGGGAGATGCGTCCACGCCGACGGGGAGAAACACGCAGCCCAACACTCCGGGACGGAACGGAGGGTCCTTGTCAGTGAGCCGCTTCATTCTCCAATTCGCTTCCTACTCGCCACGTCACTACCTCTCCAAGCAGCAGCTGCACACCACACAGCGGCACAAGCTCAGCAAGTCTGCGCCCCAGACAAACGGGCAATGACATCCGACGCAGCCGCTTTCGTGCGCGTCGACTCGCCAAAGGATGACACGGTGCACGTCGACGTCCGTGCAACGCCGGACGCGACCACAAGCGCAACGTCAGCACTCACACTCGAGTGGCGAAACGTCACGCTCGAGCGCGACGTCATGGCAACCTCCTCAGGTTCAGCGGACGGAGCCAACCGCGTCCGGATCTTGAGCGACGTGAACGGCTTCGCCGTGCCCGGGGAGCTGCTGGTGGTCATGGGGCCGTCGGGAGCGGGCAAGACGACGCTCTTGAACGTTATCTCTGGCCGCACGACCTCTGGGTTGAGCGCCGACGCGGCCGTCACGGTGAATGGGCAAGCGTGGACCAAGTCCTCCAAGCGGCAGCTCGCGACGTACGTGATGCAGGACGACCTCTTCTACGAGACGCTCACAGTGCGCGAGCATCTGCTGTTCCAGGTGCGCCTTCGAGACGAGCACGCGACGGATTCAGAGCAAGCCCGCGTCGACCAGGCGCTGAGAGACTACGGGCTCTTTGGCGTGCGCAACTCGCTCATCGGCGGCATCCGCGTGCGCGGCATCTCGGGCGGCGAGAAGAAGCGGCTGTCGATCGCGTCCGAAGTGCTGGGCAGCGCCTCCGTCTTCTTCGTTGACGAGCCCACGTCGGGGCTCGACAGCTCCATGGCGGCGGCGGTGGTGTCGCAGCTCAAGCACATTGCGCAGCGTGGCAACAAAACCGTGGTCGCAACGATCCACCAGCCGTCGTCCGAGATCTTCGCGCAGTTCGACAAGCTGTACCTGCTCGCGGCAGGGCAAGTTGCCTACCACGGACCAGCGGCTAAAGCCGCCACGTACTTCGCGGAAAGAGGCTTTCAGTGCCCCGCGTTCTTGAACCCGGCCGACTACTTCATGATGCAGCTCGCTACCACGTCACCATCGCCAATGGAAGGCGATACCGAGCGTGACGCTGATGTCGCTAGTGGAGACCATGCGCGCCTCGAGTTGCTTACTCAAGCATGGGAAGCCTACCGCCACACGGAGAGGTACGCATCTACGGTCCCTCAGTATCGAGGCGATGCTGTGACTGCCGCCACGTCCAGCGACGGCTCCGATGGCGAGCCCATGACGGCTGCACTCGCTCTTGTGCCAATGAAGAAGGCCAGCGTTGGCGACATAGCCCATCAGGTCGCCACACTCGCGCGCCGCAACGTCGTTCGCCTCGTGCGTGACAAGCTGGGCTTCCGCGTGGCCATCATGCAGTCGCTCATGAGCGCTGTGATCGTCGGTCTCGTGTACTTGCAGCTGGACATGAGCCAGAGCGGCATCCAGAGCTTCGACGGAGCCTTCTTCTTCTTCACCGTGAGCCAGGTCATGATCACCGCCAACGGCCAGTTCTCGACCGTGCCCTCCGAGCTGGCGCTTATCTCGCGGGAGTACCGCGCCGGCCTGTACCACATCGCGTCCTGGTATTTCGCCAAGAACGCGAGTGAGCTGCCGCTACAGATCCTGCTGCCGGTAGTGTTTTACCTCCCGGTGTACTTCCTCATCGGGATCGGACACGGCGCCGAGGTGTTCTTCTACCAGCAGGTGCTGCTCGTGCTCCTGAACTCGACCGCGGTCGGCTTCGGCTACATGGTCTCCTGTTTGTCCAAGCGCGCCGACATCACGCCAGTGCTCGGCATCGCGATGCTCATGCCAATGCTACTGCTCGGCGGGTTGCTCATCAACACGGACGACATTCCAGTGTACTTGGTCTGGATCGAGTACATCTCGCCGTTCAAATACGGGTACGAGGCGCTGATGACGGTGTTCTGGACGCGGGTCGACAGCATCCCATGCTCCGGGTCGGCGTTGACGTGTTCGGCGCTGACGGGGGAGCAAGTACTGCGCAACTTCAGCATGGACGGCCGATCGCCGTGGACGAGCGGTGTCATGCTGGTGGTGCTCAACCTGGCGTTTCGTCTAGTTGGCTTGTTGTCGCTGGCGGTGTCGCTGAACCGGGAAGACGTCTAGGGCGTGATTCGGGACGAGGAACGCTCTTGTGAGTCTATGTTTTGGCGGATCCAACATTCTAATACATCGTATCTGTTATTCAAAGCAACGAGGGCCACAGTACCTCTCCTGTAGTGTCCGGGTCATGCTTGCCGCTTCTCGTCCAGTAGCAGGTTCTCGATACGCTCGAGCTTGGCGCGGATCTCCACGCCGAGCGACGTGAACATGAACTGCGCGATGTCGTCAATGTTGGCGCGTAGACTCAGGTGCTGCCCCCGTGAACCAGTCATGTACGGTGATATCCGGTAGCCAATTTGCATCACTGTCACGGGCGGCGGCGCTTCTGCATCTTCGGAGGCCCATGTTCGCGGTGGTCGACACACGACGAAGCCGTTCTCGCGGAAGCCGAAGTTGACCGACTTGTTCGAGAGCTCTGTCGGCTCGCTATCGAGCGTCCAGGCGATTATTTGCTGTTGGGCTTGCGCATATCGCTTCACGACCTGGCGTATGCAGAAGTCGGCGCGCGCGTCGCTCGCCGAAATCTCTATGACGAAGCTCTCAAGTACAGTGTCTTCGTTCGGCCCGACACTCTGCATGGTCCACATGCAAACGACAGAAGGATTAGTTGCTAGCACCTTTGATCAAGCGTGCCGTCAGCAAGAGAGAGATCTCTCATTCCCCACCTGCGCTTTCTTGCCGAAGACCGGGCCGAAGTGTTTCTGAGCACCTTTGTAGAAGTTCCAGACCCCGCAGCTGGCGAAGTGCCAGTCGTACGGCAAGACGCTCGTCGCAAACACGTCGAGCACAACTCGGCTGTCGACCTCGTGCACATGCGTGCCGCGGCGTGGCGCGTCGACGTCCAGGAGGCCGTTTGCGTCCAAAAAGGCGTCGATCTTCCCAATAGAGGCGTCTGTTTCGGCGATGAGCTGAGCGAACAGCTCCTTGTCGACCGCTGGATCGCTCAGTGGCACGCCCATCGGCCCAGTGCGTCTCCGTTTGAGCACATCCACCGCCTCCTGTTTAAGATATGGACAGCCAGAAGAGTCAGACACCTCGAGGCCAGCAAGAGGGAACGCATATCTCGACACTTGCATTGGTGATCGCGGGCTTCTGCAGTATCGTTTGTATAGCGCTCGTCATCTCCAGCTGGCTCGCCAGCGCCCGCTTCAGGCGCGCGTTCTCTCGCTCGGCCTTGACGCGGCGCTCAATCTGCCGCAAGCACGTTTGCCGCCACACGTCCGTCAGCCCCACCCCGGTCCAGACTCGCTCGTTGTCCTCTGATCCACCCGGCTGCTTCGTATCCACGCTGCTATCGTGAGGCTTCGTCGTCACAAGTTGCGAGGAGCTCCGCGCCTGCAGAGTGCTAACCTGTCGCTCCATCTCCACGACCTGAGTGCGTAGAGAGAGCAGCTCGCGCCGCTGTTCCTCGCGTGCCTTGTTCGGGTTGGTGCGGCGCGTTCGTCGCTTCGCTTTAGGCTTTTCGCTCGGCGTTGGCGCAGTCGAGGCCGCTGCGGTCGGCGTGACACCTTCATCGCTGCCACCACAGTTTCCAACGGGCGCTCTCGCGCTCTGTCCGGCATCAGTTGCCTCCACGCCACCATCGAGACCTGTTATTAGATCCTCCCCATCAAGCGCGAGGCGGTCGTCCAGCGCCAGCACTGGCTCGTACAGCGCGTCCAGCAGCTCCGCGGCGTCGCCATCAAGTAGTTCCACGGCGCCCTGGCCGTTGTCGATCGCCGTTGGCACTGCACAATCCAGCGACGGCGACGGCGAAGTCGCCGATGCCTCCGCTGTCACCGTAGACTCGGCGCACACAGGCGCGTCGTCCGTCTGGAGCGACGCGAGCAGGTCCGCGAACAGTTCCGCGTCGTCCGTGGGCAGCGGGAGCGCCATCTCGGTCCCTTGCTGTGTGCGCTTGGTGTTTCCGCACACGAACTGTCAAACATGATAATCTGACTCCAATTTTATAATTTTTGGAAGACATCAACTGAAAGATGACTGTCTAATTATAAAATGAACAAAACAAGACTGTACTACGTTATCAGAAATGTACCCGTGCATGTAATCCACCCCAATTGCTGCAAACCTCGTCGTCGCCTCCACTCGCCACCATTGTTGCGTTCTCCTCGCTCCTTCACGGCGCGCCCGGCCGAGGCGGTTGCTGCTGATGGCTACTGCCGCTGGCCGTTTCGTCGAGCAGCAGGTTCTCAATGTGCTCCTGGTTGGCCTTGAGCTCGAGGTCCAGCGAGCTGAAGACGAACTGCGCGACGCCGTCAATGTTGGCGCTGCTCACGTTCCCGAAAGTCGTCAGCGTGGTAGGCGCCGGCGGCGCAGAGGAAGATGGCGCGCGACTCGACTCGTACGGGGAGATCCGGTGGCAGACCTGTAGCACCGTGCTCGGCTCGCTAGACTGCTCGCCTCGACGACCGGACGGAGGTCGGCACACGACGTACCCGCGCTCGTGGAAGCCAAAATTGGTGATCTTGTTCATGTACTCGATCGGCTCGCCGTCCGTGGTCCACACGATCACGACGCGCTCGGGCGTCACGGAGCGCTTGACGACCTGCCGCAGCCGAAAGTCGGCGCGCGTGCTGCTCGACGTCATCTCCATGGCGAAGTTCTCCATGATGGTGTCGTCGTTCGGACCGACGTACTGCGTCGTCTTCTCGTACACGGACCCAAAGTGCTTCTGCGCGCCCTTGTAGTGCTTCCACACGCCGCTACCCGTGTACTTGAAGTCGAACGGAAGCACGCTCGTCGCGAACACGTCCAGGTACAGCCCGCCGCCGCGCTCGCGCATCTTGGCGCCTCGGTGCGCCGTCTCCACGTTGAAAATCCCGTTCTCCTCCAAGACCACGTCGATCTCGCGCAGCGATGCGTCCGCCTCGGTCAGCAGGTGCGAGAAGATGGCGCGGTCCACCTCTGGGTCTGTCGACGGAACGCCCATCGCCCGTGCGCGCTTCCTCGACGGCAACTCAATGTCCTGGATCACATGACGCACAAAGTAAGCGACCGATTCCAGAGACTAAGTAGTGATCCCACCCGTCGGCCATCACTTACGTTGATGCCCGCCGGACGGTCCAGCAGGCGCTGGATCATGTTGGACACCTTGAGCTGTCCCTCGAGCGCGCGCTTGAGGCGCGTGTTCTCTCGCTCGGCCTTGATTCTCCGCTGCAGCTGCCGCAGACAAAGCTGCTTCCACGTGTCCGTGAGCCTCAGACACGACGCGTCGTCCGTATTCTCCGCTTCGTCGTCGTGATTGACGAGCGAGTCGGACGGCAACGAACGGACACGCTGCTGTTCTGTGGGCGCAGCAGGCTGCTCGCTCCCGTCGCTCGACGCTCGGGATGCGCGCAGCGTCGCGAGCTGTTGCTCCATCTCGCTGACTTTACCGCGCAAGAAGATGAGTTCTAGGTTCCGCTCCTCGCGCGCCTTGTTCGGGTTCGACTGCCGCTGCCGCCTGCCCTCCGTCTTCCGCCCGCTGCGCTTGCCGCCCTTGTCCGAATCTGGCGGCGACTCCGCGCGCCGCTGCCTCTGCGTATTGACCTGCGTCTTCTGTCCTCGGGTCTCTACGAGAGTTTGTTCAGTCGGCGGACCAGGAGGAACACTCGTACTCACGACCGGCAGATCCAGGGAGTCGCCTCCGACGGCCGGGAAGCGGCCGTCCAGCGCCAGCACAGGCGCGTACAGCGCGTCCAGGAGCTGCTCGGCCTCTCCGCCATCCAGCACCGGCGGGAACTGCCCGCCATCCGCAATGAGGTGAGGCTCATGCGGATGCGGAGCGCGCGCTAGCGGAGGCGAGAGCGACGCCGGGAGCAGCGCCGGCGCGTGCGCGTGGAGGTCGAAGTGCGCCAGCGAGTGGCCGCCGTCGTCGCTGTCGTCCTTGAGCGAGTCGAGCAGCGCCGAGATGAGCGCCGAGTCGGCCGCGTCGAGCGGGTGGAGCGCCATTATTATCAGTCGCGTGCCGAGTGATTCGATTCGATTGAGTGGGTGGAGTTTCGACCGAGTCATACAGCGAGAAGTAGTCATTGTTAATACAAAAGTAATGTATTAAAATGTAGTAGCAAAAGCAGCCTGCAGGTCATACACATGAGGTCATATGAGTATGAATTACTTTGAAGTATTGTACTTGATCGAGACAAGTATTACTTCTTCGTACTTGAAATACTAGTAAAGTATTGTCTTAATACAGTGAACACGTCCAGCACACCACAATGTGTACACGACTTGACTGTAGATCTACTGATTTAAATTAATCTGTCGGAGTCACCACGACCAGTCTCGTCACATGCGTCGCGGTGCATGAAACGCGGCGCCGATCGCGTGATGCGCGCGGCGTTCTATGTCTGCGCAAGCGCTGCATCTAATCAGAGTCGGCAAGTCGCTCTCGATGCCGCCGCCAAAGCTCTGCCCCGTCACTTAACGGCGCTTGCATCTTCGAAACCCTGCGATTCGCAGAATGAGTCTGCGAAATCACTGGTCGCTGGTCGCGCTTCGTCTACGATTCCCCCCTCGCGTGCGCTCCACATGGTGCGTCCTTTGGTGGATGGGGAATCTGCGATGGCCGTCTAATCGGTGGGGTGAGGCAGGTCGGATGCCGGTCGGTCTCCCAGTCGGGCACACTGAAACAGTGACGTGCTACCGAAACCAGCCAATCCCAAAGACACGCCTCCGATTTTCTCAAGCTCAACCAGGAGACTCGAGCCACGCGGAGCGGCAGAAAACATGGCAGTGGGGTGCAGACGCGTGATGGGGAAAGCAACACTCCAGCAGTGCATGCTTCATTTCCAAACTCGCCTCGGGCACCGCAGCAAGCTACAGTACAGAACACACACCGCCAACAGACATGCTGGGCTTCCACCGGATCGCTCCTGTCAAGACGACGCCGCCCGCTGGCCACCACGCGGGCGAGCACAACGCCGACTGCTCCTTCGCCGAGGTGCAGCAGCTCGGGTCCGCCATCAAGCAGAGCCTGCGTCACGGTGACAACTGCGAAGGCTGCTGCCGCGTCGAGAGGTACCTGAACGACATGTGGGCGCGGCCGCACCTCGTACGCCTCTCGTGGTACGGCACGTCGCGCATGAACCCGCGCGTTCTCGACCAGCTCCTGGAGGTGCTGGGCTCCTTCGTCAAGCAGATCCAAAGCACCAAGCTGCCTCAGTGCGACGCTCACCAGCAGTTCGCGGCCATCGTCGTGGCGTTCTGCCAACAGCACGGTCTCGTCCTCTAAGGATGAACGCACTGCAACCATGTGGAAAGGAACTTGGTATTGGACACTGTAATATAACGCATTTACCGCTAGACACCACCAATCAAGTTGCATAGCGTCCTGGCCATTCATACTCCAGCCTCGTCGGACAGCCCAGCCCGAGCGTTGCACTGACGTCAGCTCGAGGCACCACGAGTTCTTGTCGACTCGCTCAATCGCGTTCACGACGTGTCTTGCTCGAGGAGGTTCCCACTAAGCGACTCATTGCAAAGCAGCGTGTGCGGTTGGTGCCATCATCAACTTGATGGTGACATGGAAGCGTATAGAGGCGGTGCATCACTGTGCAGCCTTGAATTAAACTGTATTGCACAGGATACCAGACAGTTTTGGGCATCTAATCAGCGGTAGACGACACCAACGCGATGAGATGCACGCCGCTTCGTCTACTGAACAGCCATTTCGGATGCGAACCTCCCACGATGCACCAATGGAAGTCTTCTGCCGCATCTCAACAGCGCCATCTAATCACATGGTGGCCGCATGGTCTCTGCGTGTGCGCGCTTCTATCGACCGATGAACTTGGAGTGCCGCACTCCAAGCGTTCGTTTCGCGGGTTTGTCGACGACGACGACAGCGTTTTCGTCCGTCATTTCCAAAAGTCACGTGAACACCAAACGTCAGTCAGACAACCAAGACACAACAAGCACACAACCGAAACCATGATGCTGCGCCAGATCCAGCCCATGCGAATGGCGCCCCAGCCTCACACCAACGACGCCGAGCTTCCGCCTCTTCTCGTCTCGTGCTCCTTCTCCGAGTTCCAGCGGTTTGAGAGCATCATCTCGGAGTGCGTCGCCACCGGAGATCACTGCGCGGAATGCCAGCAGCTCGCCCAGTACGTCAAGAGCTTCCGCAAGCGTCCGCATCTCGTTCATCTCTCGTGGAACGGGGTGTCCGTGATCAACCCGATGGCCCTCGGCGACTTCCTGCGCGTGGTGGCGACCTTCGCCAAGCGGGTCGAGTGCGAGAGCCCCTCTCCGAATGACCAGCACCAGCGCATCGTGGCCGCGGTAGTGCAGTTCCAGACAGAACAGAACAGCGCAGCGCGTTCGTGAGGAGGATATCAGGCGAGCGCTCTTGGTATTCGTGGCGAACGCTGTGCTTTCTGCGATTAATTAACAAGTTGCATTTTCCTTTGACGATTGACTGCGAACTTCAGTTTTGCCACACCGAAGCACAATCCGTGCGATGCTCAAGTGTCCTAATCATAAAGACATAGTGCCCTCTACGTGGTCCGGCAAGAGAAAGCTTCGTTCCGTTTCGGTCCAGCAAAAGTTGGCCGTGTAGCTAGCGCAGCCTGGCAATCGGAGCGAGAGAGCATGACGCCCTGTATAAATGACTTACCACTCATGTGCTCAACAATGGGCAATTCATGGCGTCCACTTGCATAGTGGACTGTCTGCTTGCTGAGTGTCCGCCTCGGGTGTGTTCACGTGGCAAGACCATGCCGTCGGTCATTCGACGCTGATTAGATGCGCATCGTTCCAATGCTGTGCCGACATCTAATCAAAATTATACTACTGTAGCAACACTCCCACCGCGTATAAACAGTAGCTCCCCCTTCTCTTGCGTTGAGCAACGCCACTTCACTTCGTGCCATCTAATCACCGACCCGGTTGAGTGTACGGCAAAGGCTGCACGAACAAAATGCCCAATGCCACACCCACGAGTACGCCAGGCGCCATTAAACCCTCCACAGGTTCTCAGTCTCCAAAACTCGCCATCGCGTTCACATCTCGACATCATCAGCCCCACTCCCGACCTATCGGAATGGACCGCAGGTCTCTCGCCTCCGCGGCGTCCTCCACCCCACCGCCGTCATCGTACAGTGCTCGGCGCTTCCAGTGCACCGCCACTGATGTGCGACGACTGGAAACAGCAGTGGGCAATTGCGTCGGCACTGGCGATCACTGTGTCGGCTGCAACCGGATCGCTACCTTCCTGCGCGTTGACCGCAAGGACTCGGCGTTTGGGTATCGCCCCCATGCATCGGCGTCAACTGACGCTCTGCTGGGTATGCTTGTATCCTTCTCGGACCAACTAGAGCGGGGCGAGCTCCCGTGCGACACCGCTCACAAGCAGTTGGCGTCCGTGATCGCGACGTTCCTTCAGCAAGGCCAAGCCAACTATCTAAACGACGCGACCATGCGGAACGGGTACATCATCTCGCTGCTGCGCACTCGAAAGTAGACCGGGAAGGTGGAAGCCAACGCCGACGGGGCTTCGGACCATACGACTCCTATCAATGCTGACTGACAAACTCGCGGTGCCCAGCATTAATCTAAGGTATAAATGCATGTGTGGACAGCAATGCTAAACGCCTTAAACACGTTCGAGCATTGCTGCCCACCGTTCAATGACACGCTTGCATGATACGCTTGAACTTGAACTTGCGTACCCACCCTACCGAGACGATCTTAAAACATGATAATCACGACCTCCATTATAAACTGTGAAGCCTAATCTGACACGATATTATCAAGTGTACCAGCTAACACGGTACGACGTTCGTGACAAGCGGACGAGTGGGTCTGGACAAAGAGCGACCGACAGACGTACACCAGGGCGACGACCAAGATGATTCACGGCGTGGACGACGCCTTGCACGTCGACCCGGCGCTCTTCGCGGACTTCCTCGACGCGCTGCGGGCGGAGGGGGCGCACGCGACGCCTCCCTGTCCGTCAGGGGCGTCGGCGTCGCTCGGTGTGCCCGCCGGCTCCGCTGATGAAGGCCGGAACTCGCTCGGGCTTCTAGAAGGCGACACCGCGGAGCTGCTCAACGCGCTGTACGCTCCGGTGATGGCGCTGGACGAGAGCCTATCGCTGAGCGACGTCGACATGATGGGTAGTTCGCATTTTGACTCCCCAGACGGCGCCTTCGACGCGACAGAGGCTGCTGATAGCCACACGAGGCAGCAGGCCGACGCGGCGCCAGCACCAGCTCTGGTCGTATCAGCAGCGGCGGCGGCAGCTCCCGCGAGCTCCAAGCCGAAGAAAGCCAAGGCGCTCACGACAGGAGGAGAGAAGGCGAAACCCAAGCGCCGGCCGCGGCTGTCGAACCCGAACAAGGCGCGCGAGGAGCGGCGGCGCGAGCTGCTCTACTTGCGCAGCCAGGTCGCCGAGATGGAGCGGCAAGTGAGCGCGCTGCAGGCGACGAACGCGCTGCGGTCCTCGCATCCGCGCGACGCCAGCGCCTTGTTGACGCAGCGCCGTGAAAGCATCGGGCTCATGACCTGCGCAACTGCCAGCAGCGAGCAGTCGACGGATGCGGTGGGGCTGACGGAGGTGTGGCGGCAAATGTGCCTCCGGCAACTCGACCGGCGGATCAAGGCCGAGCGAGAGAACGCGCGGCTCAAGCGCGCGGTGGCGAACCAGCTCAAGGTGTCGAGCGCCATGCAGAAGCTGTTGCAGAAGCCGGCGACGATCAATGTGAGTCGGTCTGATCGATCGATCGCCCTTCAGATAACCATGCTGACTAACGATCCGTCCTGGACGCTCGTTGACCTGGCCACCACAGGAAGCGACGGACGTGTTTCTACGCAAGCGCATGACGGCGATGGGCGTGCCACCGAGCGACCCGGCGGCCGACCGCGAGTTGTTCGCGCAGCTGATCGCCGAGGCGGACGCCGCGATCGACAAGGTCGACGCTTTCTTCGCGGACAACGGACTGCTGAACGTCGACGCGCCTCGTCGCGGCACGCACATGCGCGAGTCGGACGGGCGATTGGTGATGGACGTGTTTGCCACGAGCGTGCTGCCGTTCGACTGGCAGTTCACGGGCCGCGGCGTCTGGGAGTTCTACAAGGGCGTCCAGAAGCACTACGGACCCATTTATGAGAAGAATGCGCAGGTAAAGAAAGCCGCTGATCCTTCGCTGCTCTGTGGTTTATGCGTGGATTAGCCACTGACGAATTCTCCTCGTGGCCATGTTTGACATGCAGAGCATCGGCCCGAGCGAGGACACGGTGCTGGAGAACTTCATCATGGAGGTGACGGCGAGCAACGCGTGCGCCGACTTCCGCTTCCGGCAGGTCGTGAAGAGGTTCTCGCAGCCGCAGCAGCTCGTGATCGTCTGGACGAACGACTCGCAGCCGGTCGAGTGCGTGAACAAGTCGACCGACTTTGGCTGCTTCCGCGAGACCGGGTTCGTCGTCTGCAGACCACCGCGCGGAGACGCTGCGAACGCCTCGACACCGTCTACCTCCGTCATCCAAGTGGGCTACCGGGTCTCGCCGTACACTCCGCACCAGGTGGAGCGGCAGGTGAATGCGCGCGCCAACATCAGCGACATTGCGCAGTTCGTGTTCACGTCGTACGACGCGGAGATCTGCCTCAACCTCGAGCGCGTCGAGAACTTGCTGTTCGACGAGCAGCGGCGGCAGTGAGACGATGGCGGTGTTGATATCAGTATACTAGAGAACGCATGTGGATTTCATACAAGTTTGGATATGGTACGTCACGGATCACGAGAGCACTTTGACACGAGCAAAAGCCACCTATTAGCACAAATATTAACAGGCTGACCAGCAATACACCGCGATGGTGGGCTCAGGGATGCTTCGTGTTGTGTTGGTTGATGGCCTGGTCGACGAGGACGTTCTCGATGAGCTCCTGGTCGGCGGCCATGTCGGCTGAACACAGGCTCAGCACGAACTCCGTGAGCGTGCCGACCGTCGTGCTGTCGAGGCCGTGAGTTCCTGGCTGACTCCCAGCCTGTGGTGGCTGCTGGTGCTCGTGCTTGACGATCGCGTGCGGGGTGATGCGCAGGCACCGCTGCAGCAGCGTGAACGAGTCGGCGGACGACGAGTCGGCCGTGGACGGCGGCCGCTTGCACACCACGTACGCCTTCTCGCGGAAGCCAAAGCCCGAGAAGATCTCGTTGGCGACCGCGATCGGCTCCACGTGCGCCGTCCAGACGACCATCACGCGGTCCTCCTCCACGAAGCGCTTGACCACCTGACGGATGCGGAAGTCGGCGCGCGTGTTGTTGGCGAACAGCTCGAGCGCAAAGTTCTCGATGATGGTGTCCTCCGTCGGCTCGAGGCTCTTCATGGTCTTCTGGTACAGCGGCCCGCGGTGCTTGCGAAGCCCCTTGAAGTACTCCCACACGGCCTCGCCGGTCGATCGCATGTCGAAGGGCAGCACGCTGTTGGCGAAGATGTCGAGGTACATGCCGTGCTCGCCTTCGCGCACGTGCGCGCCTCGCCGCGCGGTCTCCAAGTCGGACAGTCCGATCTCCTTGAAGACAGCATCGACGTCATAGTAGGAAGCCTCCGCGCCAGCGATGAGCTCGTCGAAGATGGCGGCGTCCGCCATCGGATCGGTCGGAGGGACGTGAACGCTCCGCGCGCGTTTGTTCTGCGTCTTGTCCTCCTGTTTGGACAGACATCGCGTGACATTAGCTCATGATACAAACGCTAGTCATCACAAAACACAGGAGCGGACCCACCTTGACGCCGCTAGGCTTGTTGAGGAGCTTCTCCATGCTTTTGGCGACCTTGATCTGGCTCTCGAGCTCGCGCTTGAGCCGCGCGTTCTCGCGCTCAGCCTTGACCCGGCGCTGGAGCTGGCGAAGGCACAGCTCCTTCCACACGCTCGGCAGCGATGACGCCGCTCCGTCAAACAGCGACGACGACCGCGGCGGAGCCAACGCAGACACGCAGAGCGCCTGCGACGCCTTCTTATCGCCATTGATGGTCGCGTTCGCGCCAAGAAGCCGCTTTCGACGCGCACCGACCGCTGGCTTGCCACCCTTGCCTTTGTGAGCAGCTTCCAGGCCCCGCGTCTGGTGCAGCGTCTCGAGCTGCTCCTCCATCTCCTTGACCTTCTTGCGGAGGTAAATGAGCTCAAGCTTGCGCTCGTCGCGCGCCTTGTTCGGGTTGTACGGCAGGTGCGACTTGGCCTTGCCCTTGTCACTGGCCGGGGCCTTGTCCTTCGACTTTGCTCGCGGTCGAGGCGACGCGCGCGGCCGGATGCCTTCTTTCTTTGCTGCTGCTGTCGTGTTCACCGGTTCGGGGGTGAACGACTTGCTAATGTTGCACAGCGCCATATCCCATGAGCTCGACGCGGTTGTCGCGACGATCGCGGTGCTCTGGCTGTCCACCAGCCCGTGGACGTCCGCCGCCGTCGGTAAGCACATCTCCGCGAGTCCCTGGAGCTCGACGCCATCCAGCGACGACAGCGTGCTGACGTTGTCGTGGTCGCTGTGGCTCCCATTGCCGACGTGTGTGGGCAGGTAGCAGTCGTCCGACAGCTCCTCGAAGCGCTGCGGCGCGTGCTCGAGCGGAAGCGCAGCATTCGCATGCGCTGCGACCGATCCGGAGGCCGGGAAGTCGTCCAGGAACGACAGCGCCGCCGAGAAGAACTCGGTCTCCTCCTCGTCCAGCTGCAGCGCCATCTTCTTCCAAGATGTGCGTAGCGGCCGCGTACTGAGGAGCGAGCGATGCAGAGAGCGCAGCGCTTCAGGTCGTGGGCGTAGAGAGCGGCGCCGGCGTCGGATCAGCAAGAAACGCAGGCAGATGAGTGTGCTGCGTGCTGATTGCTGCGTAGCTGTTGGCTGCTTGGCTAATGACGCGCTGTTGCCTGTACCGCTGGAGAATGTGCAATTGCGTATACAGTCTAGTCGTTCTGAAATACTACGGAAATACACAACAGAAAGTCGCAGATCTTTATCCAACGACACCTATCCACCTTCATTGAATAACGCAAATAGCCCTGTTTGTTTTCGGGAATTACATATTTTGCACATGACATTGCAGCCATGGGTTTCAGGTTGCAGTTGGCGCAGGATCGAGTGCTCGATGATGGCAATCGCCGTCCCATGAAAACGCTGTGTATTACCTCTAATGCCTCTGTGCAACGCGTGCCACGAACGAGGAGCCGAGGAAAAGGGAGCGACTACCGGAGCCCGCGGCGCTTGAAGGCCTGCTCGAGCAGCACGTTCTCGATCAGCTCCTGGTGCGCGACCACGTTCATCTCAGTCGTGCCGAGCACAAACTCCGTGAGCGTGCCGATGTCCTTGCTGCTGCTGACCGTCGGGCGCGCGCCGGCTGGGCCGCCGGGGGTGGTGGCGTGCGGCGTGATGCGGTAGCACACCTGCACGACCGTGAACGCGTCGGGCGAGCTCTCGGCGGTGGACCGCGGCCGCTTGCAGACCACGTAGCCCTTCTCTTGGAAGCCGATGCCCGAGAACCGCTTGTGCGCGACCTCGACGGGCACCACGTCTGAGATCCACACGATCACCACGCGTTCGTCTTCCATGTACCGGCGAACGACCTGCCACACGCGAAAGTCCGCAAGCGTGTTGTTGGCGAACAGCTCTAGCGCGAAGTTCTCGAGGATCGTGTCTTCCGTGGGCTCCAGCGTCTGCAATGCACAACGAACGGCACCGGTCAATTGATCGTTCAGTCCCACCAACAGATTGCTGTGATATGAACGCGTCTAAAACGGACCTGCGCCGTCTTTTCGTACAGCGACCCGTGATGCTTCTGGGGGCCCTTGTAGTGCTGCCACACGGCCTTCGCCGTCGAGTGCATGTCGAACGGGAGCACGCTGTTGACGAACACGTCGAGGAACAGTCCGTTCGGGCCCTCGCGCATCTGAGCGCCGCGATGGGACGTCTCGAGCGTCGTCAAGCCGTTGATTTGGAACACGTCATCCACCTCTCCGTAGGTCTCGTCGATTCCGGCCAGGAGCTTCTGGAAGATGAGGTTGTCCACCGCCGGGTCTGTCGGCGGCACGTGCAGCGACTTGGACCGCTTGCTCAGCGACGCGCCAATGTGCTGTTACAAAAGAGAGAGCACCGTCAGAACTCTCATGTGCGCGTCTTACGCGGACTACAACTGTAAATCTCACCTCGGTAGGCTTGCGGAGCAGCTTCTCCATGCTCTTGGCGATCTTGATCTGTCCCTCCAGCACTCGCTTCAGGCGCACGTTCTCCCGCTCGGCCTTGGCGCGGTGCTGGATCTGGCGGAGGCACATGGCCTTCCACACTTGTGGCTGGTTCATCGCGTCCACCGATCCAGGATAGGTGGCGAACGACGCCTCTTCTTGGTTCTCCAGTACGCTGTAGCTATATGCCATCGATGTGCTTTCACTGCCCGCGTCTTCGACATCCACCGAGCCGTCTTGGAACGGCGAGCGTCCGCGCTTCCTGCCGCTGGCGTCGCGGGACGGCAGCCTACTCGCCCGCAGCGTCCGCAGCTGCTGTTCCATGTCCTGCACTTTTTGGCGCAGGTAGAGCAGCTCCAGCTTGCGCTCGTCCCGCGCCTTGTTGGAGTTGGAGTGGATCAGCTGCTTCCTCGCCGGCCGGCGCTTGTCCGACACCAGCGGCAGCGCCGTCTTCGCCATCACCAGGGCCGAGCTATCTCCTTGGGCGGCGGCGGGTCCCTTCAATGCAGCGACGGATAAAGGGAACCCCACACTGGCGGACGCACTCCTCACCGTAGACGTCGCGGGCACGGCGGGCGGTAATGACTGTGCAATGGCCGGGTTGACACCGTAGTCGTGGCCGTCGTCATCGTCGCTGGTGGTGAGGAGCGCCGCCGTCGCGTCAATGTTTCCCAGGAGCGACGCGCCGCCGCCACCGCCGCTGCCAATCACCGACAGGTCCTCCCCCTCGAGCGCCAAGTCGAGCAGCGGCGCCTGGTCGCTCCCCGGCGCGCCGTCCAGGAACGTCAGTGCCGCCGAGAAGAACTCGGACGCGTCCTCGTCCAGTTGAATGAGCTCCATCGCTGGAGAGGCGGGCGGCGGGCAAAGGAAGGAGGAAACGCTGACGATGATAATAATGCGGCGGGGATGCGCGCTTCACCATTCCATGTGACCGGCACTTTTTGTACCGGGCCGAGTGTAGTTCACCGGTACTATGACAGACAGTACAGTGTGTAAAGCAAACGTCGCTCACTGTAGTGTCATTCTGCCCAAATCGGACCTTTACGTTATCGTCAGAATATGCACAGATCCGATTGATTTCGTTACTAACACAATTGCACAGATCCGGTTGAGACCGTTAGAAGCGAAGAAGCATGGGTACCGCTGGTACACGTACCTGACCAGTAAATGGGCTGCCGGCCCATTTTACCGGGCCGGTTGAATGAACAAATGGCTGCTTCGAACGAAGTGACGGATCGACTGCACCCCAGAACGATGCAGGCTCAACACGGTGTACTGTAAGACGAGAGCGAGCGCCACGGAAGCGCCTGCAGCAATGGCCTGCTGCCACGTCAAATGCTGAGCAAGCTGGTGCAGATACGGGGCAGGCAGTCGCGACCGCGAGTGCGCAACGAGTCGGTGGAGCAATCGGTGGAGCGATAGCATCAAGCGATCCGACTGCCGATGCGCAGTCATACTGTAGCACTGTCAGCCTCTTTTCCCCAGCGTGTTCCTGCACAGAGTGCACGCAACACGCGGCGCAACCATCGCAATGGAAGATCGCGGAGTCCATCAACCACAGTACATTTGTGCACAGTACTGTATGATACTCCATACAGATACCTTACCAGTATCTCCGACGAGGCGGCCCTGAGTGAAGGTTCGTTCCGTGCAAAGCGTTGCGATTGGGTGATTGTTGCACAATGGCAGCTCACGAACTATAATACACAGTGCCGCAACCTCTCGGTGCCAGCAGCGCCTCTGACTGGCTGCGGGGTGTCCATCTTCCTCGCTGAACAGAGAGCCTTCGTGACACTGTATACGACCCTGCGAAGTCGCCGGCGTTATCACTCGCTCGGCCTAGTTTACACCAAGCACGGGCTCATGCTGCGCCGCCATTTCACCACAAGAACAAGCCGCCGGTTGACGCCGATTTGTCCACTTGCATACATTATCAGTATTAATAATGAACGTTATTTAACAGTTCGATCTACAAACTTATTCAATAAAAATGTATTATTTTCTTGATATGCATAAAACTATAGTATATGTTCTAAAAGGTAAATTGACTGAAAGCCCATCTCCGGACAGCGCATTTTTCGCAGATTTCACATACGGTACCGTACTCCACGCCCACATACAAACTTCAAAACATTGTTGGTCCACGCTTCGAGTCTCACGGCCCCATTTCGCCGCCCCTCACTTCGAAATCCCGCACCCAATACTCAAGTGGCTGGAAGTTAGCACTCCAAGCAAGCGCTGTATAAGGCACACGGCTCTCTGTCCGACTGTGTCAGCATGTCGTTCGCGCTGGACGAGGAGACGGAGGCGCTCGCGGCTGCGCTGTCGTACCTGGACGACTTCCCGTCGCTGCAGAGCGGCGCGCTGCTCTTGGACGTGGAGCCGCCGCCGCTGGACGGGAGCGACTGGCTAGGCGGCAAGGCGCTCGGGAGAACAGGCGGCAAACTCGAGAAAGAAGACGAAGACGGCGACGAGGAGGACGAGGACGAGGACCCGACGGCGCTGCTGGACGCGCTCTCCTCGTCGTCGCTGCTCGACTTTTCGCTCGGAGAGGTCGTCACCAAGCAGGCGGCCCCTTCGCCGCCCCCTTGCTCCTCGGATTCATCGAGGGATGCCGGGCAGTCGTCGGGGGAGGAGTCCCAGCAGACGATCGCGCCCTCGCGGCTCCAGCAGCTGCGGCAGCAGACCGTGCTGGAGCAAACACTGTCGACGCACAACCGCATGGTGATCCCATCCACCTCCTCCGCGTCCAAGGCGCTCACGAACGCCGCCAAGAAAGCGGCCGGCAAGAAGCCGCTCAACTACAATCCCAACCGCGCGCGCGACGAGCGGCGGCAGGAGCTCATCTACCTGCGGCAGAAGGTCAAGGAGATGGAGGAGCAGCTCGCGTCGATCAAGGCCAACCAGCCCAACGGCGGCGGCGCGGCGCTTCGGCTAGGACAGAAGCGCCCGCTGACCGCGACGTCCGAGCCGACGCACGACCGATCCACTATCGTGCGCTCGGCGTGCACGGGTAACGTCAAGGGCAGCGGCGCGTCCGACTCGACGCAGTACTTTGTGCCGAAAGTGTGGCAGGACATGTGCGCGCGGCAGTTGGAGCAGCGCATCAAGGCCGAGCGCGAGAACATCCGGCTAAAGCTCATCCTGGAGGGACAGATCAAGATCGCTAAGTCCATGGAGAAGCTGCTCAAGAAGCGCGAGACCCTGCGTGTAAGCTCTCGCTCTCAGTCTGTGTGGCGGGTCACGTTGACGAGGTCACAACTAACTTTATGTTCGATTCGCTGTGGTGTAAATCTCCTCAGGCCATGGAGACGTGCGGCAGCAAGCGCGCAAAGCGCGTTCATCTGCCGCCAACCAATGCGCAGACGGACGCGGCCATCTACGACGAGCTAAATGCGGGCATCGAGGAGTCGTACCACGAGGTGGACGCGGTGTTCGAGGCCAACGGGCTCGACCACATGGAGACGTCGCACCGCGACGCGCAGGTCCGCGACGGAGTGGACGGCATGTACTTGGAGGTGTTTGCCAACAAGGTGCTGCCGTTCGACATGCGCACGACCGGTGAGGCGGTTTGGCAGCACTTCAAGGGTA
>JAADYG010000022.1:0-110422 GCA_023338115.1 Phytopythium boreale
CCCCCCCCCCCCCCCCCCCCCCCCCCCCCCTCCGCCCCGCCTTCTACCAGCTCGCCCGCTCTTACCGCCCCCTCTATCTTGTCTTTCTGTCCGTCGCCGCTTCTTCTGTCGCCAGAAGACTCGAGACTGACGAGCGAGGAAGGGCGATCTTGTGCTGCACACAACACATCATGACTACAGTCAGGTCTCTCCAAGCTAGGATAAAGTACCTATTTACCTATCAAGCTTCAAAACAGGAAGATTATTGATTGAGAAAACTCGAAGACATAACTAAATATTTTTCACGTTTGAGGCCTAAAAGCCTATTTTGTGATGACCAGGTCATTGATCTGGTATACTTGTACAGCGGATTGTGGATGTGGTTTCGGTCAGGCCCAGCCCAAGACCCAAGACCCACGACCCACGACTCAAGACCCGCGACAACTTCAACGGCATCACCGTCGTGCGTGGCTGGCTGGTACTACTGGACTGTAGATCGTCTACAGTTCTACGAGTACAGTAGGTCGAGGGCGCGGATGCGTTGCTAGTTCCGATTAGTTCACGGACACGTCGACCATGAAAGGGAAGGAAGGAGCACCCTCCCAAGCGCTTCGTGCTCGCATGGCTTTCCATGTGCTTCAGCACAGTGGTGATGGCGCTGGCGCGAGTGAAAGCACGTGCTCATGACGCGGCCACAGTTCTCGCGTATCGTTTCGTCCTGGCCGCCCGCCATCGTCCGTCCTGCGATGCGTTTGGCAGCGTAAACTGCCGGTCGAGACTCGTTTGGACCTGACCGAGAGTGCTTGATAGTTGATGGAGCGGAGGCGTGTGCGGACACCAAAAGCAGTAGTATTAATAGCTGCGAGGCCAACTCAAGTCAAACGCAAGCCACTGCTCTTGGGCTCTTTGCATTCGTTCATCGCACACAAAAATGAAACGTCATATACAGTTAGAGGCCGACGGGATGGCACCGCTCCTCCGCCTTCCACCCCTGGTCGCGGCGGGTTCAAACGAGCTGCCCACTCGGCAACGCCGATCCCGAAGTGGGCCAGTCCGAAGCGCTGCTTGTGTCATAGTGGCGCTCCCACAACGCGCAGCATTTCGCTTCCCAGTCGTGGACTCCTCCTCCTCCGGCTCCCTCCGTTTTCAGGAAATTCGCGTCGATGAAGTTGTCAAGTCTCCGGTGCAGAGCGAAGAGTCGGAACATCGCCTCGAGGAACGCGTCAAGCGCGTCCGCCGAGTCCTCGATCTCCACAGCGACCTCCCACGCGCTCTCGACCAGTGTTCGGAACGTTTGAGCTGCCACTGGGTCATCACGGACACGAGCGAACACTTGCTCTAAGCGAGAGCACACCGTGTCCACTATTTGGAAGAGAAGGTCGACGCCAGGGAGATGATGACTGACGAGCCGCCTCACCCCCGATAGTGTCGCCGCCGGTTTCACTCGCTCAGAATCCGGATTCGATTTGCTATCGTCCCGTTTGACCGGGTTCGCCGGCCTTGCAAGCTCCTGGGCGACAGCGCCGATGCTTAACCGCTGGTGAGGGTCTTTTCTGCACATTTTCTCAATCAACGCCCACTGAGCGTCTGTGAATACGCTTGGTCGCGCTGGCAGTCGTCTCGCTTTCGTCGCCTGACCTTTTGCGCTGCCATCGTGGCGCCATCCAGGCGGCATCGAAGCGGAGGCTTGGCCCGGTTGCTCCATCCGCTTGACTCCCGTGACTGCTTGCACTATGCACATGCCGAGCGCGTAGACGTCACCCGCGAACGAAGCTGTGGTGGAACTTGCCGCAAGGCATTCTGGGGCCCTCCACTCCCTTCTGCCCTCCACTCCCTTCTGCATCTTGCAGTCTGGCGCTCTGGCTTCGGCAGCCATCGAGCTGAGGCCAAAATCTGTCAGTTTGTCCTTCCCGTCGCTGCCCACCAGAATGTTGTTGCCTTTCAGGTCCCCGTGGACGATGCCGCGCTCGTGTAGATATTGCACACCGAGTGCGGCCTCATGCAGCTTCTCCCACACCTGCTCAGGGTGTTTCTGGAGGTACTTGGCGAGCGGTCCTTCGGCAGCATATTCGCTCACGAAGAACGGGGTCCCGACGTGGCAGGCTCCAAACAGCCGAACAACGTGAGGGTGGCTCAGGTTGGACCACAGATCTACTTCCCGCATAAACTGCTCGCGTGCATCATCCCGCTCCACCTTGACAGCCTTTACCATCACATCGGAGCCGAACCATTTGGCGCGATGTACGTGGTCGAAGCCGTCAAAGTCGTGCGGATCGCGGCGGTTGATCTGCACCTCGTCCGGCGCGATGAACAATTGCAGAGGCTTATCTACTTGGTCAATGAAACCATGGTCAGCTACCCGCAACAATGACCGCTGAATACCCGTGTCCTCTGCTCCCTTGGTCTCAATTTCCGAGTCCAAGCTTGCAGCGCGACCCTCTTCGACCTCGATCTCGCCCGACGCCGACGAAGTCGTCCATACCTCCCACGCAGTCACGTCACCTTGACGACCGTCAATGTCGATCAGTGGTGCTGGTTCCACCAGAGCCGCACGGTCTTCTTTTACTGCGAGCTGCGAGAGTTTTCGAACGACATCCTCAACTCGCGGTCGCCGGGATGGGTCGTGACAGCGCATGCGCGACACGAAGCTCCGGGCATCTTCAGGAAGATGAACAGACGAGTCGTCGTGCGCATCAGCCGAACTGAATGCGGATTCAGGATCAAACGCCCACGTCGTCTGCCCCGCGACCGCCTCGAGGATGCAGAGTCCAAACGAGAATATGTCGGACTCGAGCGTTGCTCCTTCACCGCCCACCCGCTCTGGAGCCTGCCAGCGCACCGCTTCTGGTCTTTTCGGAGCTTCCGAAGCCCCACTGCTGGTCAGTCCAAACCCGGCAAGCTTGGCCAGGCCATCGCCTCCGACCATGAGGTTGTCGGAGTGGAGGTGTCGGAGTGGAGGTTGCCGTGAACAACGTTGCGCTGGTGCAAGAACCGCAGTCCCAACGCAGCCTGGTACAGGAGCTTCCACGTAGTGCGACGATCCGGTTCACACGCGGCGAGGTAGTCGACAAGGCGTCCGTTGCTTGCGTACTCGCACACAAAGAATGGACGGCCGACGTCGCACGCGCCGTAGAGCTTGAGCAGGTTGGGGTGGCGTAGCCTGTGCCACAGCGCAGCTTCTGCTCGGAACGCTTTCTTGGGCGTCCTCGACATGAATTTGACGACAACGTCAGCATCAAGCCACTTTGCAAGGTGTTCTCCCTCGCCGTCTCCAGACTCGATACGATGATGCAGTTCAACTTCCAACGGAGAGATGAACCAGCCCGATCCGAGAGAAGAGGGCCCTTCATCAACCTCCGAGCCGGCTGCTGAACCCGGAGTGCGAAGCCTCTGCCACTGGGTGTGGCCCTGGTTTTGTTGAGGCGCCTGCTTTCCGGATGCGATGGTCGTTTCCAGACTCTCGCAATTCGGCACAGGCGTAGTTGTGTTGCCGCCCTCAACACATAACTGGTCTTCCTCAGAACCGCTCACCGCAGCTGCACTGCCAGGAGGTGCATAAATGACCGCTCCATGGTCGACGAGGCAATGCGCAACGTCCAACTGGGTGGTTGCGGCAGTTAGTGACAGCGCAGTCCTTCCTTCGCCATTAGCGACGTTCACGCTAGCGCCTCTGTTGATGAGATTCGTGACAACGTCAAGGTGGCTATTCCGTGTGGCAAGCAGCAGTGGAGAATCTTCGCGCTGATTGCTTGCGCTGACGTCCGCGCCAAGATCAACGAGACCGTGTACAGCGTCAAGATCACCGTTCGCAGTCAACGGAGTCGTCTCAGCCATCTCGTTCGTGCCCAGGACGGCAGCGTCTTCAGGCTCGCGGCTTACGTCGACGCGTTCACTGGTTGCTGGCTGCGCAGGCGTCCACTTAGCATCACCGCGAGCGTTCGTCTGCGCGTCAGTCTGTGCGAGCGGGGCGGCTTCCAGCCTTTCATGAATGGCGCCAACCCGCTGCACAAGACTGTGATGTCGCTCTTCAGCACGAACACCAGTCTTGTGCGAGACGCTCGTTGCGAGTGAAGGCTTCGAGTTTCCCGACTTGGCTCGTTCATCAGCGGCAAAGAGTTGGAACGCCGAATTGACTTCGGAAAGCGTAGCGCGCTGAGTGGAGTCGGTGCAGCACATCCTCGTGACCAACTCCCACTGCTCGTCCGTGGCAATTGCTGGGCGTTTGCGCTCGTTGCTCATCGGAAATGACTCTTCAACAGCTTGAAGTGCGTCCAGGGCGCACATTCCCAGTGAGTAGACGAGCGCCTCAAGAGTAGGAGGCGCGTCACGGGCGCCCATACGCTCCGGCGCGACGAACTGCAGCAGGTCACGAGGGTCACAGGACTCCCCAGAGGCCGAGCGAAGCATTGGTGACCGACGGAACCCCGCCACTTTCACCCTCCTGTCGCGACCGATCAGGATGTCATGCGGAGTCAAGGCGACGAGATCGAAGCCGCGCTTCTTCAGGAACATCACCGCGCTCACCAGTTCTCGGAGCTTGGCCCACAGCAGATGCGGGTGGTCTCGCACGAACTGCGACAGGGTCTGGTTGGACGTGCGTTCGCGAACGAAAGCCGGCATTTCCCCATCGCAGTAGCCGAACAGCCGCATGATGTGAAGGTGCTTCAGGGTTATCCACTCGGTCGCAGTCTCCCGGACTGCGAGGCGAACTCTTGCTTTGTTGTCGTCACTCATCGTCGAGTCAATCGGCACTTCCTCAGCGACGACGTTCGCGCCGAGCCACTTGGCCGAGTATCCGTGGTCATGCCCACGCCGACTCTCGTAGTCGATGACGAGGTCCTCTTGCGGAATGCGGTATCGGTCGTGATTGGAAGATGACGACAGCGTCAGCTGCTTCCCGCTGCTACCGTCGGCATTCACACCCGTGCTACGAGGACTTGTGGCTGAGCATCGTCTGTCTTGGTTATCCGCTGGCTTGATGTGTTGACATCATGGCCACGAGTGAGCACAGCGACCACCGGGGAATGAGTCAGGAGTGGCGACGCTTCTGTCTTGATGCCGCTTCCCAGCCGTGGCTTCTCTTCGTATACTGGTTCCTTGACGTCGAGGAAGCAGTCGACCGGAGACCGGACGTCACCGAAGAGCTGGGTCTTCGCGCCCAGGACGCCGCTCCTTTGGTACACACCGAGGAGGCCAGGGCCGTGGCCGAGCGCCGGCTCGCACAGCAGGCCGAGCGTCCAGTCCGCGCCCCAGGCGAAGGTGCTAGCAACCGGCCCGCCATCTCGGTCTCCGCTGCGGCGCCAATTCGGAAATGGTGTGAAGGCCGAGGGCCGGAAAGGAGAGAAACTCCTCCGCTACTGTACTGACAGGGTGCGGCACCTGTGCTGGAGAATTCCGCACCCACCGCGCCCCATCGAGAACAGTACCGTAGTGTAGGGCGATGCCCTCCGGGGCAGTGCCGCACGCGATCTTTTGAAGGCTACAGTACACTACGATCGGTCGACCGAACCTCCAAACAGCCAATGCGCAGCGAGGAACGGCCGCTGCGTGCGGATTTTGGGCGCTGATTTTTTTTTCTTTTCTTTTTCTTCCGTCATCTGTGTGAGGTGGGCATCGGGGGAGGATCCCCCTCGCTGCTGTGGACTGATACTGATTGGGAGGCGCACTGGGAGCGCGCGGCTTGCGTTCAGTGGTGACGTCCGACACAAGTGAGAACATGGAGAGGGGCACGTCGGTCGCACGCCGCTTTTCAAGTTGAAGTGACGTGACTCGATACTGTGCATACCGGGAAGAATTGGTTGGCCAAACTAGGCATTTCGTCCGCAAACTGTCAAAACGCCTAGATTTGGTAGTGCTGGGGAAAAGCTATTAGAGTCATTCAGGTACAGTAGGAGTCATCCAGGGAGGTCTCAATTGATGATGACAGGTACTAGCGCCTAGTCTGAAGTTGGCTGCACATCCATTCCGTACGGTACCAACACGATACCAACACGGACGCAAGCCGAGACGACACGCCAGCGTGTGGCGCGAGCGCTGCACGTGCGCACGCCGGTGTCTTTCGCCGGTCGAAGACGGTATGTTCAGTATCCACCTGGCTCACAAGGGAGCTTCAGTCAGTGCGTCTGCGCAACGATGCACTGGCATGCCACCGATGAACAGTTACTGCGTCTGTACTTGAACTTGTCCTTGCCCTCGAGCATGATCGCGACAGTCATGGCAGAGCGCCTGGCGAGTCGCACCATCATGATGCCGACGACGCTGGGTTGAGCTGATGGCGTCACAGAACGGTACTGTAGTTGGTCGCCTGAGGGCCGCAACGTCAACATGGTGCTGAATGCGTCCTGGTCAGTTTATCCCCCACCACTTCAACACCAAACGTTGTTACCGTGTCAACGTGAATTTCCACGCATTGATATGCTGCCATTCAGCTACGAATGGGGTGGGGGTGATCCTTCCTCGCTACTCACTCTTCGTCTTCGTCGTCCATGACAATGTCGGGGAACTCGTCGTCGTCGTCGTCATTCTCTTCGTCCGCCTTGCTAGCCTTCACGCCCGAGTCACTCGGCTCCTGCTCATCGTCGCGCTCCGCCTCTTCGCCGCCTTGTTCACTGCCATCGGACGACGCTTGCTGGCCGTCTTCGACCTCGACCGAGTCCTCATCGGTCGACGCGTTCGCCTTCTTGGCCGGCCGCTCGTCTTCGTAGTCCTCCTCCTCCTGATCCTCCTCCTCTTCGTCCACCACAACAACCGGCGCCTTGGCCTCGTCGTCATCGTTCTTCGCCTGTTCACTCTCGTCGTTTTCCTCATCCGTCTTTGACGACTGGACCAGCGCCGACTCGGTCGCGTGCCAGTCGTCCGCGTCACCACGCACAGGCGTCGACTGCGCGCCACGGCGACTCGATAGGAACACCGACGAGGACGACGCACCAGTCTCAAGACGCTTCTGCAGCAGATGAGCCCCCGACGTCTCTTCCTCGAGAGAGGCGACGTTCACCACGAACGGAGGGGCGCGCGGGTGCAGCAGCGCTTCGCCGGCGTTCAACGCCGCCAGCGGGAGCAGTACCGACAGCGCAACGCCGTCGCTCGAGCCGCCCTCGCTCGCTCCAAACGCAGTGCGACGAGTCGCCAGGTGCTGCCACGACTCCATCCCGTTCAGCAAGTTGCCACCGTGCGCACTCGCGGCGTCGCACGTCACCGCGTCTGTCAGCATCGCGAGCGCCACCGCGTTGGCGGCGCTGGCGTTGACACTCGCTGACTTGTCGGCGCAGTTGGTAGCAGCCACAATCGCGATTTCACTCGCGGCGCGACGCTCCGACTCCGGGAGCAGGCTGCCGTACACGGCAACGCACGTGGCGACCGCGGCGAGCGCAGCGTGCGCATTGCTGGCGCGCTCGCGGCGGTCATACTCCGACACGTACGCGTCCGTCGCCAGCGCCGCGTTCAGCTGCGACACGTCCGGCACGCCGCTCGCTTGCTGGCGCTTGCGCTTCTTCCCCTTTTTGTCTCCGCTCGCCACGCTGTTGGCCGATGCCTGGGCGCTCACGCTCGGCGCGGTCGGATCGACGAGCTGCGTCTGGCACTGGGCGACCAGTTCGGTCAACAGGGGAGTACCCAGTCGCTCCACCGTGCTCGCGCCCATCGTCGTGACGCACACCGCGATAGCGTCGTAGAGCGCGCGACTCGAGCTGGAGCCGAGCGTGGAGCCACCGGCGTTGTAGCTCGCGCCAGCTTCCAGGCGCAGGTTCTCGACCGCGAGCTGCAGCGTGCGCGTGATGCGACCGGCGTAGCGCAGTGAACAAATGCCAGCGCGGCCGACCACACTGCTCAGAACCTGCAGCGCGGACGCGTGAACGTTCGGCAGGACGCCGTAGACGACGCTCACGGGGAGTCGCTCGCCGTCCTTCGATACGCCCGTGTGCTTGCCGACCTCATGTGCGCGGGTGGCCAACGCGCGGCGAGCGACGGCGATAATGTCGACGAGAACGGCCTGCACCTCGCGCTCGCTGACGATACGGCTCGTCATAACGGTCGTGAGCGCGTCGGCAGCGCGAGAGAAGAGCAAGGCGCACGCATCGCCCCGCTCCAGCGCCGACAGGTCCATGTCGACAGCGGACGACGACGCATGGCGCATCCAGATCTTGAGGTTCGTCGGGACGGACGAGCTCGAGGCCGCGTTCGTGGTGCTGCGCTTGCCCGCGAGCAGGTCCAGCTGCGCGTGCAGCGCCTCGACCGCCTTCTGCGCCATGTGGGTCCACGCCTGGAGCGGCTTGTCGGACGCCGCCGGCAGTTTGGACAGACACGCGGCCGCAGCGCGTGTCAGAGGCGACACCTTCGGCTGTTCACTGCCGTTGGCGTTGATGCCAACGGACAGAGCGATTGCGCCAGAGACGTCGGAGCGGAACAGCGCAGCGACGCTCACGCTCTCGATCTTGGTCGCGTGACTGCGCATGGAGCTGGGCGCGGCGTCAAGCGCAGTGCACAGGAACTTGAGTGCCTCCGTGCACACACTCTCGCCCGCATCGCTGGTCTCCGGCTGCTCAAGCGCCGACAGGAGGAACGACAGCAGAGACGGCACGAGCTGCTTGGCGAGCGCGTCCAGCAGGTCGCGGCGCACGTCCGGCGCGAACCGGCCGACGCCGCGCAGCGCCACGGCGCACACGCGGCACGCGACGGCGAACGCGAGCGCGTCGTCATCGCTCGTCTCCTGCTTAGTCGACGCCAGCGCCTTGGCGCTCCGCACGGCGCGCGACTGCAGGGCCGGCGCGAGCGTCTCGAGCGTGTCGAGCGCACACTGCGAGACGACGACGAGCGCCAGCTCCCAGCCGGCGGCCTGCAGCTCCGGCGCGTCGATCAGCTGCAGCAGCTTGCTGTGGAACTTGCCGAGCGCCTTGCCGTCGCGCACGCGGCCCAGCACGTTGTGGCGCGAGAGCACCGCGCGCACGGCCGGAAGCTGCGCCAGGAAGCTGCGCCGGGACTCGCCGCTGGACGCCAGGTCGTCCGGGAACGCCTGCGCCAGCAGAGACGAGAGCTGGTTGCGCGCGAGCACCGCGGCGGGCGAGGCGCTCGCGGTAGCAGCGGCAGGAGACGCCATGGTCGCGAACAGGATTGACACTTTGGAATGGCTGGCTGGCGGGTGGGAGTTGCTCGATCGGAATGAAGCTGGATGATTGGGTAAATGGGTTTTTGTTGTGGTTGGCTGATGCTTGGTGCGAATTTTGACGAATGGGAAGGGAGAACGGAGTTTGGATGAGCCAATGAGAGGGCGAGAAAAAGGAGCCAACAGTGTGAGTCAGACCGGGGAGATCAGGTCGCGGGGACGTCGGGATTGAATCGCTCGCACTACAGCACCGCGTCATCTATTCGCTGCTGGACGACGTCTGCAGTACCGGACAGAGTGTCGAGATGTATGGAGAGGATGCAGTGAGCTGTCGGAGCAGTGGATGGCATTCATTCAGTGGGAGTTGTAACACTGGTCGCAATACACTGTAGAGACGTCGCATCGGGTCAGCTGCACCTCTCGCGGGCAACCGCTCCTAGTTGATACCGTCGTCAGCTCCAACAGCAGGAGGCGTCAACTTGTCACCGTCAACAGTTTGATGTCATGAGTCTTGACACCTCCGTCTCGGATGGCGCCCCACCCGTCGGGGCAACGGTATAGTCTGATGAATGAGGTTGACCTGAGAATGAAGGCGTATGCAAAATGATTCAGAGCAGAACGCGTGGTGATGAATCCACCAGCGTTCTTCCACCTCTGCGGACAGGCGAGCGGTCAGCTGGCCCGTAGGTGTCGAGGGTGGACACATCCGCTGCTAGCCCCGCCCCGTTCCTCCCGGCTCATCAATTGACCTGAACCCTTCGACGCCTCTTTGGAAAGCACGGCGACTATCGAGTCAGATCCCGCTTCTTTCTGTAATCGAGCGCTCGAACGTTCCGCCACGCCGTTCCTGCTCCATGAGCGGCCGCGAAGAGAAGAGAAAGGTTCGCTACAGTGCCGTAGTTCAATGGACGGTAACGCAGCGTCCATCGCGTCGCGTCGCGAGAGATGATGACTGGGATGGGCTACGTACGAACAAGCACGCGAACTGGACTCTTGAGTCAAGAGTTCAAGTAGGGCGGTCGATATCGGAGCCCTTGCTGTCCACGGGCATTGCGTTCGAGGCGGCAACATTGAGCCACATCGCCGCTTGCATAGTGATGCACAGTTGTACGTCATTTATGGAGCCCCACTGACCAGCAGCGCCACATGACGGTCACACATCGGACTGCGACCGCGCTGACGCCTCCCTCTTCTGCTTACCGCGCGTGCAAATCGCGAAAGTGTACAGTAGGATATCAAGTAGAGTGCGACTCATCGTGGTGCGTGCGAACGATCACAGTTGGGAACCCGTTCCCCAAGTCGCCAAGCGACTCGTCCGGCCTACCTACTGAAATGAAAACCCACAGCATGTAGACGCAGCCCTACACCGGCGCCCTACGCCTCCACGGACGCAGCCACCTCTGGGCGCCTTCTTTGCGCGTCGATTGAGTCCTTTTTATGGCCAGCGTGCCCCTCCGACTCTCTCTGCGTGTCAGCAGCAAAACACTTGGACTCAGAGTAGAGCGGCGTCACCTTCGCCTCCTTCTGACAGGACGCGCTAAACCAGTAGCCCAAGCTGTAAAACCAAAACGGCTCTTTCCTATAAAAAGACGTGCGTCGAGTGAAACACTTGTTGTTTGTATGAGAACCCACAGTGGGAGGTCAAGTTTTCTAGACTGACTGCAACACTCGAGCAGCTGGTCTCCATTACAGATACTGTACGGTCGCCCATCCGGAGCCTGTCCCATACTAAAAGCTAATAAAAGCCGCCCACAAATAGCGCGGCGAGGGAGTTTCCTGCCCGCCCTCCGGCCATAGGGCGACACCATACGACCGCGCGGATCAAGTCGATTGCGCGCCTCCCCACTTGGCCGTAGGCTACCGAGTGAGTTTGCCCAGTCCAACACACACCAGGTGGCAGGCTCTCTGCTTTAGGAGCCGTCCGCCACTCCATAGTGTTCAAGGAAGCCAGGGAGGGCGCCGCTACAATATACGAGAGAGACGAGGAGCAGGCACTCCACCCCGCCTTCCACCCACCCGCCCGCCCCACTGACTCGCCCGCGCCGCGCCGGTCGGTCGCTCGGTCAGATCGCGATTTCTCCCTCGCCCTACACGGACCCCGGCCGCTCTATTGAGGTGGGCGGGCTCCCTGTACACGTGCACGTGCCATCCACCACTACTCGGCCAGATTCCCGCGGTATACTCGGCCCAAGAGTACAGCGCGCTCAGGGAATCTCTCTACATACTGTAGCGCCCGTGTCAGCAGCTCCAGCGTAGAGTGGTAGTGCATTTACAGCCCAGCCCAGCCTCCCGCCCTCCCGAGCCCTCCGCGATGCCCGTCCAGAACCACTCGGTCCCGACCGGCAAGCAGTACCTGCGTCCAGGCTCCGGCATGGTGAACGCGGCGGCCGCGCCGCTGGCGGTGCCCGTCAAGTTGCCGGACCGGCTGCAGCACCTGTCAGGCGCGCTCGAGGTCAAGTACAAGACGGGCGCGTTCGCCACGTGGGCGGACGTGTTTGTGAGGCTCGAGGGCCGCTGGCTGACGGTGCACAAGCGCGAGCGCGACGCGCAGCGGCAGAGCGCCGTAGAGCTCGGCCGCGGCGTGTCGGTAACGGACGTGCTCAACAACCCGGAGGCGAGCGCCAAGTTCCCGCGGCGGTTCGACCTGTTCTGCAAGGGCGGGCTGCTCTCCTCCACGGAGATCAGCTTCCGCACCAAGTCGCGCAAGGACCGCGACCTGTGGGTCTTCTCCATCGCCGCCAACGTGCGCATCCTGTCGACCGTCGGCATGGACCCGTGCTACGGCGTGCGCGACCTGGAGCCGGTCGTCGCGCGCATGAAGGACGCGCTCTCGCTGATCCCGCTGCGCATCCGCTCCGACCTGAGCGTGCGCTGCGCCACGGGCGAGGCCATGGTCACGTTCCTGGTCAATGAGGGCATCGCGCGCGATCGGGCGCACGCGGCGCTCATGTGCCGCCGCATGCTCGTCATGAACGTGATCCACCACGTCGTGTGGGAGAAGGACTTTAGCGACTCGCACGAGCCGTTTGCCATCAGCTACGATCTCGACGACGACGAGGAGCTCGACGTCAGCTACGAGACCGACCACTTCCAGAAGTACCTGGACTCGCGCAAGTACTGGAAGTTCCTGGACGGCGCCGAGCTCGCGAGCCAGCAGGGATCCAGCTACCGCGCAGACGGCGGCGCCACGAGCAGCAATGGCCACGGCAGCAACGGCAGCATCGACGGCAGCAGCACAAGCAGCACGCGCAGCAACTCGCGCAGTGCGCTGCGCAGCGTCAACAGCGCCGAGTGGCCTGCGGGCACCTACAACAGCATCCAGGAGCCGTCGCACCTCTCGGGATTCGTGGCCGTCGCTGGCGCTGGATCCTCAAGCTCCATCAGCGCGTCCGCTAGCAACGGAGACACGCCGAGTGGCTTCACCTACCGCCACCCGCGCCACCTGGCGCAGTCAAGCATCACCAGCAGTCACTCGTCGTCCATCAGCAGCGCGGCGACGCCCGACAGCTCCGTGCGGGCGCCGTCCACGGCGGCTGCGCCTCCGGTCGTGAACGACAACGCCGACGCCATCGAACTCGCCAAGCGTGCCAAGAAGTGCTCCATTTGCTCCAAGTCGTTTAACCCGCTGCGCCGGCGCCACGTGTGCCGCATGTGCGTCGCCCCCGTGTGCGGCAACTGCAGCGTCACGCGCCGTGCTGGCGACGCGGCCGGCGACGACAACGCCAATGCGCGCATATGCATCAGCTGCAAGCTGAGCGCGACCAGCAGCTCGCAGGAGGACTTCTACGACCGCTTCTTCGCCGCGCCGACGGCCTCGGGGTCCATCGGCAACGGCAACGGCGACGCGCGCTCGAGCGTGCACTCGCATGCGTCGTCGGCCTCGACGACGTCGAACGGCACGGCCGTGAGCAACATGAAGCGTCGGCCGTCGAGCACCAACATGGCCGCCACAGCATCGAGCGCGCGCCCGCCGCCGGCGCCCACGACGCGCGCGTCCTTCTCGTCCTCGCTCTCGGACGGGTCGGCCGTGTCGGACTGCGTGCTGTGCGAAAATGAAGTGTGCGCACCGCTCCGTGACCTGCGCGAGGTGCCGTACCCCGTCTCGGCCGTGGACACGAGCGACAATGGCTACTACGCGAGTGCGCTGCCTCTGGAGAACGAGCGCGAGCGCCTCGCGGCGGTGGACGCGATCCTTCGCACGGCCGCTGCGACGCCGAGTGCCGCGCGCATCATGGCGCAGCTGTGTCAGATGGCTGCGATCGCGTCGCAGAGCCCCATGGCGGCCGTCGGGCTGCTGGGTGGCGACTCGTACGCTCTCAACGCTCACCAAGGCCTTTCGCTGCCTTCGGGCTCAACGCGCTCGGACGATGGCGTCGACAGCATCCCGAAGACGCTGTCGTTCGCGGCGCACACGTGCCGCAATGGCGCTCCGATCGTGTGCCGCGACCTCTCGCGCGACGTGCGCTTCGCCAACAACCCGTGGTGCCAGTCCATGTCGGCGAGCACCGGCGGCGGCGCCGTGTTCTACGTGGGCATCCCGCTGACGCTGTCGACGGGCCACACGGTGGGCGCGATCGAGGTCTGGGACGTGGTGCAGCGCGCCGGCCCGCACGCGTGTCTGGACGTCGTCGGCCAGCTGCAGGCGGTCGCGCGCGCGCTGCTCAAGTTGCTGGAGGAAGTGGCGGCGGCGGCGCTGCAGGCGCAGCAGGAAGCCGAGGCGGAGGAGCAGGCGCGCAAGCAGCAGGAGGAGCAACAGAAGGCAAACGGGGGCGCCGACAGCGAGATGGCGAAGCGGCTCCTGGAGCTGCTGTCGCAGACGACGAGCACGCAGGAGCAGCTGCGCAATCAGCAGACGCGCGTGATGCACACCATCTCGAGCCACTCGAAGCAGATCGACGAGCTCGCCAAGCAGCTCGAGCGCATGGAAGCGGCGCTCGCGGCCAAGCTGGAGCTGGTCGGCACCGGCGGCGGCGATGCCGACGACAAGGAAGACAAGCAGTAGGAGGAACGAGTAGAACGCATGCGCTTTTAGTTAGACGAGCGAGATAATCTATAGGGAACGAGAGACGAGAGTATGCACACACGAGCAGTCAACACTGAGACAAAATGAGCTTTCATCGCATTGCTCTGCAGCCTCCTTGTGGGTGTTCGCACAGCGCTACGACTGGCCAAGAGGGTGCGGAGGGTACAGTATAACGTGTTGCTGTTGAAGCTGTTGTGGGTCGTGGGTCAAGCATTGGCCAGGTCGGGTCGGGTCTGCTGTTTTAAACCCACGCACTATACACTTACGTTGTGTAGCACCCCAATCGTATACATGGCGTTGTGTATACTAGCACTTCATTTCGGAACTCGCCATCGAGCGCGATGGCTGTTGCGTTTCCCGCCAGGTCTTCCCGCCAGGTCTTCCCGTGGTACGCTCCTGCTTTCCCTCCCTGTTCGGAAGACCCCGACGACTGTACCGCCGCCACTTGGTCTTCTGACTGCCCCGCACGTCGTGGAGAGGAGAAGCATGGACGACGGAGCGTCCTGGACCCATCAGAACTCCTGGTGGATAGACCACCGCGACTCGCGCGCGCGCAGCGACTCGTCCGCTTCCTCGCGCCACTCGTACTCGTCGAGCTCGACGCTGGATTCAACATCTGGCGTGACGTACTTCGACGATGGCGAGTGGCCAGACCCGCACATGCGGCGGGAACAGCGCTTGCTTGACTCAACTGGGGGCGGAAACTTGAGCGACGTGAAGCGGCTCGTGCGCAAGCACGGCGTCTCGGTGAACATCAAGTTCGCCGAGGACTTGACCCCGTTGATTGTGGCCGTGAGAGACGGCCACATCGATATCGCAGCCTACCTCATCCGCCACGGAGCAGACGTTAATGCTGTTAACAACCGAGGCCTTACTCCACTCATGCTCGCGGCCGAAAGGAAGCGAGTCGACATCGTCCGCTTGCTCCTTGGCAGCACCGATATCCTGGTCAACAAGGCAACTGTAGAGGGCTGGTCGGCGCTGGCGCGCGCGGCCAGTAAAGGCCCTATCGAGGTTCTTCGGGTTCTTCTCGACGCTGGAGCAGACCCGAACCTGAAGCTAAAGCCGGAAGCAGCACCTCTGCTACGGGCTGCCATGGGAGGTCATCGAGACGCCGTCCGCTTTCTGATGGGTGAGGGCGCCAACCTGAATGGCGCTCGCGACGCGGCGAGAAGGGTCCTGCTGGGCGCATCTGTCTCTGGTCGTGCCGATGTCGTCCGCTGCCTCATCGCCATCGGCGTGGATCTCAATGCGACAGGCAAGGGCGGACAGACAGCGTTGGTGCGAGCGACGGATAGCGACAAGATCGAGGTGGTGCAGACGCTCCTAGACCATGGCGCAGACATGAACGTGTCCGATGACCGCGGCCAGACGGCGATCTCGATTGCTACCAACCGCGGCTACAAGCACACCAAGCGACTGCTTTTGCAGTATCTTCCTGCGCAACGTGGCGTCGTCGACAGCGGAAGGGCATCCGCAATTGTGCCGTCCAATGCCCTTAAGCTGACTTGGGCTATCGCTCCTTTTGACGTCGAGCTGTGTGGAGCCGAAGGCCGCGAGATCGGCGGGGACTACAAGGCGAAGTGGCTGGACGCCGACGTGGTGGTTAAGCTGTTCGTACCTGACGCTTCCAGCAAAACGTTCACGGAGGAAGTGAATCTATGGCACCGTTTGCGGCACCCCAACGTGGTCAAGCTCTATGGCGCGTGTGCGGTTGGCCACCACCACTTCTTCGTGTGCGAGTACGCAAGCAATGGGTCCTTGATGGAGTTCCTAGCCATCTGCGATGCGGTGTCTCGGACTCCGTGGAAGTATCTCCACCAGGCGGCATTGGGCCTCGAGTACCTACACCAACGCCAAATTGTCCACGGTAATCTGTACGGCAGCAACATCCTGATCGGAAGCGATGGGCTGGCTAAGCTTGCGGATTTCGGAGTGAGCATTGCGTCGAGATTTGGCACGGCGCAAAACTCGGGCGCGTGCCTTGGCCCAGTGCGCTGGCAAGCTCCCGAGCGTCTGAAGGGGGAGCAGCCTTTGTTTGCCTCGGATGTTTACTCACTCGGGATGTGCATTTTGGAAGCAGTTACGGGCGAGGCTCCTTGGCAACTCCAGCGAAGCGAAGACACCGTCGTCAAGGACGTGTCGGAGTCTGGCATTCTCCTTCTCGTGCGACGGAGTGGCTTTATTGATGAAGGCTGGGAACTGATGCGCCAAATGTGTCAGAAGAAGCCCGCAGACCGGCTGCGCATCTCGCCAGTGGTCGAGAAGCTCGACCTGCTGGTAGCCAAGGAGACCGCGGATGGTCAATTGGCGCAGCCTAAGCCCGAACCGTTGGTTGATGTCGCTGCCTTCCAGCGTGAACACACTTGGAACAAGCTAAGCGGCATGATTGGCGCCGTTGAGAACACACTGCTTCGCCAGCTCTTCGACGAGCTCCAGGCGACCTACACGAAATTGGAGAGTGGTCGTTTCTCGTGGCGAGTTCTGCATGAATTTCAGGAGTTGGTCGACGAACTGCATGCTGAAGTGGTCTTGCGAAGTCGTGAAAGCCAAGTGCAGCGCCTGGCATCCGCTCGCGTCGCGATCACGACTGCCGACCGATTCCATGGGCGAGTTGGCGTCTTGTGGAGTACACTTGGAGTCCGACTACGAGAACTTCGAAGCAAAGAGACCCGATGGAAGGAGCAGCGCACGAAACACCTCGAGGCCCTCGTGTCGGAGATCGGTGATGCGCCGTCGGTGTTGCAATCTATCCTGCCAGAGGAGGACTGCGCGGCGTGTCTTGGGACTTTGAGCGACGAGGTAAATGTGCACGCGTCAGACTATACTGATGGTCAGCTTACGCGCCTCCGCAAGGCATACGAGGAGGTTGCCGAGCTGCCGCAGATGAAGCTTCTATCGTCGGCGTTGCCGCTATGGTTTGTCTCCCGCATGGAGCTGCAGACGAGCGCGTACGACCGCACCATTGGCACCGGAGGGTTCGGGAGTGTGCGCACGGCAAAATGGCTCGATTCCGAGGTGGTGGTCAAGGAACTCAAGATCGTCGAGGAGAAGCAATCGCCCGCCGAGCTTTGGTCTGTCTTGACATCAGCAGAGTCTGCAGTTCCGGGGACCGTGGACGCGTCTCTCGGCACGGACGACTTGGACAAGCGCGCGGAAGTGCTGAAGACGTTCCGACGCGAGGCGGACATTTGGTTCAGCTTGAGTCACCCGCACGTCGTGAGGCTTTTCGGCGCCTGTCATCTTGGAACGCCCTTCTTTGTGTGCGAGCACGCGAGGAAAGGAGCACTCAACAAGTACCTGCAGGAGCATCCGGAGCAACTGTGGGGGAAGCTCCGCGAGGCAGCGCTTGGCGTGCAGTATCTCCACGAACAAGAGGTGGTTCACGGCGATCTCAAGTGCAACAACATCGTCGTAGGCAGCGACGGCAAGGCGAAGGTGACGGACTTCGGGCTCAGCTCCGCATTGAGCTCAGCGGAGCGCGCACAGCTTACGGGCGCGTCGCAGTGGCTGGCACCGGAGTGTCTATCTGGTGATCTAACGCATGCGACGAAGGAGTCTGACGTCTACTCTTTGGGCATATGCGTGGTCGAGGCGCTACGAATCGTCGAAGCCAGCGTACCGACGAAAGATGCGCAAGCGTCAGAGGCATTGAAGAATCACCGCTATCTGTCTCCGTACCCCTGGGGCAATCTTCCCGATGCGGCTGTTCGGGCTCATGCCCAGAAGGGGGAGCTGCCACGACGACCGTACGCTTGCACAGATGAACAGTGGTCGCTGGTGGAGAAGATGTGCGCGTTCGACCCGAGCGAGCGATACCAGATCGTGACCGTCGTGGAGGAGATCGAGAAGATCGCGCACTCCGCCAGGAGCAGAGCACAAGTGGAAGCTGCCGTGCCTCCAAGACTGGGCCTGGTCGCAGACATGACTCGGCTGATCGACGACGCTGTTGGTGCTGGTTGTGACGAGCACCAGTCCGTTCTCTGTCGCATCTACTCGCTGCTGTGGGAACGCATTGCGCGCGTCGTTCCGTCCAAGGCGGACGTTCAGAGCAAATTGTGCAGCGACGCAGAATTTCTAGACATCATCGATCGAGCCCGAGCGGATACAAGACAGGTGTGTGAATCAGGCGACTCCCTGTTACGGTTTACCGAGCTGTCACTGAGCGGGTACGCGCTGCATCGGCGACTGGACAAGCTGGCTGTGTCGAAGCGGCTTCACCCGGAGACGGACGCCCTGATGGGCAGCAAATGGAGGCAGTACTGCAGTTCACTTTTCGGTGGTGTCGAGCCGGTCGGGAAGTGAAGTGGACGAGGAATGCAGTGTTGAAGTGTTGAAGATTAAGCTGTCGCGGGTCGCGGGTCATGGGTCGGGTCTCGTGTCTCGAACCCACGCCTACTACAGGCTGTAGCCATGTGTACTTACCGTATACTTCGGGTATACCACCATGTACACGAGTATACATTCGCAGTCGCGAGATGAGCTTCACTGCTTGAAGCACGCACGAGGGTGGGTGGATCTCGGGCACTTGCATTTTCTATGCGGGCGGTGGAACCTCCCTTCCCGATTCCCAACAGACCTGGCCGCGTGTCTGCGCCTCCACTGCCTGTCCCTGGTAGATCTGCTGCCTTCGGTGAGGCCACAGCGAGAAGAAGAACGCGTAGGAGACCGAGATGAACGAGGGCGAGGAGCAGGCGAAGGCCCTTCTGCTGGTCGCCGCGGCGACTGGCGACCTTAAACGTGAGGCGGAGTTCGTGGGCCACGGTGTATCTGTGGACTGTGTGGACGAGAAGCAGCGCACGCCTCTCCTGTTGGCCGCTGGGAACGGCCACCTCGCGCTCGTGCGCTTCCTCGTCCGACACGGCTCCAGTGTCGACGCCACGGATGGCGGTGGCAAGACCGCGCTGATGCTCGCCTCGACTAGTGGGCATGCGGACGTCGCGCAAGATCTGCTTGACGCCGCCGCACAGATTAACGCCATGGATTGGGACGGGAACACCCCGCTGTTGCTGGCTGCTTGGAACGGCCGTGATGAGGTCGTCGAGCTCCTTCTTGGGCGTGGCGCGGACGTGAACGTCGCTGACAGGGATGGTAGGACGGCGCTGTCCATGGCCGCTGAGGAGGGTCACTTGCAAGTTTTACAGGCGATCATCAACCACGGCGCCGATGTTAACATCGCGGACTTCAGCGACAAGTCGCCGTTGATGGTTGCCGCCGAGTTCGGCCAATCCGACATCGTCTGCTGCCTCGTGGATCACGGCGCGGATGTGAACGCGATGGACCGCAGCCGGATGACCTCGCTTTCGCTGGTTGCTTGCAATGGCTACGCGGACATCGCGCGCTACCTGGTTGACCACGGCGCAAACGTGCATGCGGCTGATGGCGGTGGCATGACTCCACTGATGTTCGCCTGCAAGTACGGCCACGCCGATGTCGTGCAGTTTCTAGTCGGCTGCCAAGCTGACGTGAACGCTGCTGATTCGAGTAGTTGGACTCCACTTATGCTTGCCGCTGCACAAGGAGTCATGAGCGTCGTACGATGCCTTCTCGAAAAAGATGCCGACGTGCTCGTGGCTGATAGCGACGGGAACACGCCATTCTCGCTGTCGGTGGAGAATGGCCACTTGGACATCGTGCAAGAGCTCGCACGACGTGGCGCGGACGTGAACGCTCTTGGAGGAGGCGGAAAGACTGCGCTGATGCTTGCGGCCGAGAACGGTCACGTGGATATCGTGCGCTTCCTCATCCGCCACGACGCAGACACGAACGCAGAGGGTACGAGCGGCCGCACAGCCCTCTTCTTCGCAGCAAAACGCGGCCATCAAGAAGTCCAGCGCCTTCTATTACGGCGAGTCCAAGGCACTCATGGGCTTAACAGCGTGGGAGAAGCTGACACCACTTGGTTCATCTCTCCGTTTGAGGTGGAGTTGCGGAGGTTTGTCGACACTGGCAACGTCGGTGGGGAGTACCGCGCGAAGTGGCTGGACGCGGATGTTGTGGTGAAGCTGTTCGTGCCCGACGCCTCCAACACGTCCCTTCGGGAAGAAGTTCAGCTGTGGCATCAGTTGCGCCATCCGAACGTACTCAAGCTGTACGGGGCGTGTGATGCTGGCCACCACTTCTTTGTGTGCGAGTACGCGAGCCGCGGCTCGTTGGCGGATCATGTTGCGGCGTGTGGGTCTGAGGCTACGACGCCATGGCACTTTTTGCATGAGGCAGCGTTGGGTCTGGCGTATCTGCACGAGCGCAAAATCATCCACGGCAACCTCCGCGGGAGTAACATCTTGATCGGTGACGACGGGTTGGCTAAGCTTGCCGACTTTGGATTGAGTGGATCAGCTCGGCGCGGGTTGTCGGGACCATCAAGCGGGTTTGTTGGGTCGATGAGATGGCAGCCTGATGGGCAGCTTCGAGGAGAACCACCGTCAATTGCGGCCGATATCTACTCGCTCGGAATGTGCATCGTCGAGGCGGCGACTAAAAAGGTACCCTGGGCTCACGAACCCGACGTGTCGTCCGTCAGTTTTGCCAAGTGGCAATGGAATCCAGATCTCCTCGGACAAGATGAATGGGCGCCTGGTCAGCTTTCCGATTATGTATGGACCTTGGTGAAGCGCATGTGCTGCCAAGACCCTAAACAGCGGGCTCAAGCTTTGACTGTTGCTCACTTGATCGAACGTTTGTTAGCGGAAGCCGATGCCAATGAGCGTGAAGTATCAGCGCCGGAGCCTCCGATGGATGTCGACGAGTTCGAGGGTGGCAAGCTGATTCAGCTGTGTAGTGAGATCCGCGCTGTATCGACCCACCAATCTGACAGTACCTCTCTTCAGCAGCAAGTGCAGCGAGATCTCGAAGACTTGTTGGCGCGGCTACAGCAATCTCGTCAGCCGCGTAGGCTACTCGAGAGGTTCCGCGAAGCACTCGTTGACTTTCGTCGCGCCATTGAAGGAGGAAGTCGACAGAACCGAATCCTTTGACTCTCGTCAACGCGAGCAACCTGTTCTAGCATGGACGGAATTCATCGGCGCATCACTCTCCTCTGGGATCTGCTCGATGGTGCGAGCGCTCGTGATGACAAGCGGGTGAGCTGGGATGAACTGCGAGTGACGGACATTGAGCTGTTCGTGTCGGAGGTGTCCCAATCGTGGCTGGTCTTGAACGAGCTAGAGTCGAAGGAGGACCGTCGCGCGTTTCTCGTGTTTTTGAAAACGGAGATCGAGGCTCACGCTTCGAACTACAGTCAACACCAACTGGACGTAATGATGGAGGCGCATGCTGATATCACGAAGCAGTCTGGCGCCGATCTGTTGGGGAAGACACCGCCGTGGTTTCTTCCGTGGTACGAGTTGCTGATCGACAAGTGGAATTGCCTTGGCAGTGTCTACCTCGCCAAGTGGCTGGACTCGGAAGTAGTGGTCAAGCAGTTGACGACACCTGGCAGCGACGGGTTTGATGACGGGTCGGCTGGGACGCTAACCTCATCGCAGTCCGTTGCATCGACGGAGGATTCGGCCGTCGATGCTTCGCAAGAGAGTGAACGAGTGGAGGCCCGCAAGATGTTCGAGCGAGAAGTCGGGATATGGTTCAATCTGAACCATCCTCACGTCGTTCGCCTCTTTGGAGCCTGTCACGTGGGAACTCCGTTCTTTGTGTGCGAGTACGCCACCAAGGGTTCGCTTAAAAAATATCTGCGCGATCATCCGGACGAGCTATGGCAGAAGCTGCATGAGGCAGCTCTCGGTGTGCAGTATCTGCATGCGAGCGGCATCGTTCACGGCGATCTGAAGTGCAACAACATTGTGGTTGGCTCGGATGGGAAGGCGAAGGTGACGGACTTTGGGCTCAGCTCGCTGTCGAGTCAAGATAGCTCGCGTATTTCGGGGGCATGGCACTGGGTCGCGCCCGAGTGTCTTACTGGTACTAACCCCAGTCCGACGCTCGCGTCCGACATATATTCGCTGGGCATGTGCCTCGTGAAAGCACTGCGAGTCGTCGACGCCGCGGTGATAAAGGGAGATGACCTGTCGTGTCCGCTGCTGCCGTGGGGATCACTCCCTAATACCGCCGTGAAGTATCACGTGACGCAAGCACAAGTGTTGCCATCGCGACCAGCATCGTGCAGTGAGAACCAGTGGGCATTGATTGAGAAAATGTGCACATACAACCCCACGCGGCGCATCAAGATCTGCATCGTTGTGGACGAGCTTGCACGGCTCGCCGAGATCAGTAGCGGGGGCGCGAGTGGTGAGGCCGAGAGCAATTCAACAAGTGATCTGGACCCGCTCTTGGCACCTATCCAAGAGGTGATATCGAAGGCGACGGAGTTCGTCAACACGCAGCTGCTCAATGACAAGGCAAACAACCACGCCGTTCTGTGCCAAGTCTATGGCCTGCTGTGGAATCGCCTTGCCCACGTGTACGCGCAAATCTCCGACGACCAGTCTGGGGATCGCAATATTCACCAGCTTATCGAGCGCGCTCGGGTCGCAACGGCACAGCTGGAGCGCTTTAACGACACGCTCGCTGAGTTCAACGAGGTGGCACTTCAAGGGTACGCTCTACATCGCCGTCTGGACACGTTTGTCGCCACAAGCTTCCTGCAATCCGACGATGGCGAAGCGAGCCTCCACGATTGGAAATCCGTGTGCTACGGGATTTTGGCTGGCGAAGCACAGGATGCCGTGGGTGCCAACGACTCGATGTAGTCGCGCAGCACACTACATCATATCCCGTGATAAATGGACAGCGAACCGCCTGACCGACAGCCGATCGAAGAGTCTTCCACTAGGGGGTCTAGTCGGCGCTTCTGCTGTTACTACCTCAGCAGCGGGGCGAGCGAGCAACCGTGACTTTATGCGTTCGTCTTCGAGACTTGACTCTTGGCTGGCGATGCGCAAATATGTATTGGCACTGACACTGCGATTGGCACGGACTCTGGCAGCGTTTTACGTGGTGCAAGGCTTGGGCTTGAAGAAGTTGGCAACTGTAGCTTTGGGCGTAGCATCAGCAGTGGGCTCATCTGCTTGCTCACGTATCAGTATATGCATGCGTCAGACTTCCGACTAGTAGTCTGCTGTTTGATCTAGTGGCGAGAAATGAGTGTTTTGCTCTCGACAACCTACTGCCGAGGCTCTGTCTGTCTGTCTGGCTGTCGTTGAAGTTGTCAAGTCTTCCCATCATCCTCGTCATGGGTCGGGTCAATCGTTTCTGAATCAGACCAGGCTAACACCAAGCCCAAACCCGCGGGTCAGCGTATACTATGTATACCACCATGTATACTGCCCAGAACGCTCCAGCATCAATGCGTCCGAACCCAGCGGATCGCTCGTGCATTCGCCCCAATAAGTATGGCAATGTGTAGTTCCAGGATTTGGATGTGCTTCGCACTGCCTCCCTCCAGCTTCTTTAGCCCGCTGAGGACACAGCAGTCCCGGTTCGAGCCCCAGTCTCCTATCAGCTAGCGCCCAAGAAAACGGAGGCGAGAAAGCACGCGCACCACATGGGGAACCGGCAGTCAGCGAAGCGGCGTGCTCTGCTATTCGACTCGGCGCGGGCGGGGGATCTGCCGCGCGTGCGCGAGTTGGTCCAAGGTGGCACCACGGTCCTCTGCCTTGTCCAACGGGGCGTCAACGTGGACGCGACGGATGATGCGGGGAGGACGGCGCTGATGCTTGCGGCGGCCAACGGGCACGAGACCATCGTCCGGCTTCTCATCGAGTACGGCGCTAACGTCAACGCGATTGATAGCGATGGAAAGTCAGCGCTGGCGCTCGCTGCCGAGAATGGTCACGTCGACGTCGTTCGGTGGCTGGTCGAGCACGGCGCCGAGCTGGTCGCGACAGACGGCAAGGAATGGTCGCCGCTGGCTCTTGCCATCGAGAATGATCACCTCAACGCCGTTCGCTATCTCGTGGAGCACGGAGCTGATGTCAACGCTTCCGGCCACGGTGGAGAAACTCCGCTCATGCGTGCCATCGAAGAAAATCACATGGGGGTGATCCGGTGCCTGGTGGAATGGGGCGTCGACGTGGACGCGACGGATGACGTTGGAACGACGGCTCTGATGCTTGCGGCAGCCAACGGGCACGAGACGATCGTCCGCTTTCTGTTCTTCTGTGGTGTAAACACCAACGCGACGGATCAAAGTGGGAAGTCAGCACTGGCGCTTGCTGCCGAGAAGGGTCACGTTGATGTCGTCCAGTTCCTGCTCGAGCACGGTGTGGCGTTGATCGCGACTGGCAGCAAGGGATGGTCGCTGCTGGTTTTTGCCGTCGAGAATGGTCACCTTGACGTCGTTCGCTACCTTGTCGAGCACGAAGCTGATGTCAATTTGACCGATCGTGATGGACGCGCATTGAGTGTGCTGGCCGAAAAGAAGGGGTTCTCGGATGTTGCCGTGTATCTTGCACACGCTAGGGTGCACATGCCGAATCGAGACGAGCGAGGTGATGGTCTGCCAGCAACTGATAATGACGACGACCAGACAACTACCACTGGCGAGTCCACAGGAGTGGACAACGAACGAGACGCGGCGTTGCCTGTCAGAGCTGCTGCCGAGCGTGGATATGGGGGTATTCCGCTATTCCGTGACGGGCGCAGAGATGAAGCCAACGCCGTGGGTCGCGAAGGTGGTCGACCGCATCAAGTTGATGCGACACCGTGCGAAAGGGGCGGTGGTCTGCCGACGGTCCATGAGGATGACGACCAGCCTCACACTACTGAAAAGCCCGCGACAAGTCCCGAGTGGTTCCTCCATCGGGTGGAGTTGCAGGTGGACAATTGGGTACAACCGCTGGGAAGGGGCGGGTTTGGCCGCGTGTATCGCGCCAAGTGGCTCAACTCGGACGTGGTGGTGAAGGAAGTCATCATTGACAAAGACAGAGAGTCTCAAAGCTCTTTAGGCGTGTCCTCATCGACACCGTGGACGGCGTCTTCCTCGATGTCGCGGACAACTCATAGTCGAGCCTTGTTGTCTAAAACGGACGGATGGAGTATCCTGCAAGTGTTCAAGCGCGAGGCGGACATTTGGTTTCGTCTCCACCATCCTCACGTCGTGCAGCTCTTCGGCGCCTGCGACGACACCAGCGGAGGCCAGCTACCGATCTTCGTGAGCGAATATGCGACGAATGGGTCGCTCGACAAGTACTTGAAGGCGCACCCCGAAGCGCTGTGGCAGAAGCTGCACGAAGCAGCGCTTAGTATCCAGTACCTTCACGAGCGAGGGATCGTGCATGGCGACCTCAAGTGCGACAATATCGTGGTGGGAAGCGACCTCAAGGCAAAGCTGACGGACTTCGGGCTGAGCTCGGCCTCCCATCAAGCGGAACCGGCAAACGTGCCGATCTCTGGCGCGGTCCAATGGGTTGCGCCAGAATGTTTAGGTGACGACCATGAGCCGGCGACGTTCGAGTCGGACATTTATTCGCTGGGCATGTGCATCATCCAAGCTTTGCGAATCGTGGAGGTCGAGCACTTCAACAAGGACGTTCGACAGTTCCCACCTTTCCCATGGGAAAGTGTGCCAGACGCGGTCGTTGTTTTCCAGGTCAAGAGACAGCAACAGCTTCCGTCGCGACCGGAAACCTGTACAGACGAGCAGTGGATGCTGGTGAAGAAGATGTGCGCCTTCAACCCCAAGGAGCGGGCCAATATTTCCACAGTCGCATCGGTACTCGAGTCCATGGCCCATCTGCGGCAACCTGAGCTGGGATATGCTAGCGTCTTCCACGGTGGTGAATTTGAAATGCGATGGAGCGAGGTTCAGCGCCAGATGGATGAGATCGATACCAGCACGCTTCAGCAGCTAGCATATCGAGATCTCCAAGTTATCATCGCGCGACTTCAGCGATCGAACCGGCCCCAGCGGCTGGCTGACGAGGTATTCCGCCTTCTTAACGAGATTATCGTGGTGGACCTTTTTCAACGGCATCGAATCCTGAGACTCGCGTCTTCCAGATCCTCTCCCGGCAGCCTGCGCGAGTTTGGCCGGCGGCTCCAGCGTATATGGTTTGAGCTAAGTCTACCCGGCGATGAGGAAGCTCACGCGATGTCGGAGGATATCATGGACGCCCAAGTCGACTTGCTCGTGTCGGAGAGCCCGCCAATGTGGTTGCTGTCGGCCGATTTCGACTCGGAGGATGATCGGCTTGACTTCCTCGCGTTTCTGAAGGTGGAGGCGGAAGGCGATGCATCGAAGTACTCGTATTCTCCACACGAGCTAGATCTCATCCGAAGCGCCTATGAAGACATTGGCCGAGGGCGTGCCTCGATGGGGAAGCCCAGGTGGTTTGTCCCATGGTACGAATTGGAGATCGACAAGTGGACAACACTTGGCAACGGCGGCTTCAGTGTGGTCAGCCGCGGAAAGTGGCTAGACTCGGACGTGGTGGTCAAGCAGTTGAGGTGGCTTCAGTGGACACAGCGCGAGTCGGTTTTGAACTCGTCGCGCTCCTCGTTTTCATCAAGCGGTTCCGATCGCGATGAATTCCCAGCTGCTGCCGCAGCCGAGAGGCAGGCGCTGATCATGCGCGAGGCCGATATTTGGTTCAGCCTCAGCCACCCCCACGTCGTTCGGCTGTATGGTGCCTGCCACGTTGGAGAGCCTTTCTTCGTGTGTGAATACGCATCGAATGGATCGCTCGACCGGTACCTGGGTAACCATCCAGACCAGATCTGGGCGAAACTTCTCGAGGCAGCGCTTGGCGTGCAGTACCTTCACGAAAGATACATCGTCCACGGCGATCTTAAGTGCAACAACATCGTTGTTGGGGGCGACGGAAAGGCGAAGGTGACGGACTTCGCGCTGAGCTCAGCGCCGAGTGCAACGGAAGAAAATCCTCAGATTTCAGGCGCCTGGCATTGGGTAGCACCAGAATGCCTGGTAGGCTCACGGCCAACACACGGATCGGATATCTACTCGCTGGGCATGTGCATCGTCGAAGCAATGCGAGTCGTCGAATACTCACTGCTGGGTCAAGGCCACCGGGAGTCACCACCCTATCCGTGGGGACACCTCGAGAATGCTGCGGTGAAGTATCTCGTAACGAAACGCCAAGAGCTGCCACGTCGCCCAAGCACCTGCTCGGACAGTCAGTGGGATCTGGTGGACAAGATGTGCCGGTTCGACCCGCACGGCCGCATCACGATCAGCGTTGTCGTCGACAAGCTCCAGGAGCAAGCTGGCGTCGGCGTGAGCCAGCTGTAAGGTGGGGTCGGTGGCCAGGTGACGCTGATGACGCTCTTAACGAGTGAGGACGTGGACATTGCGTGGGATCTACATGACGACGGCTCTCACACGCGCGATATTACGCCAATGCTCAACGTGGATGTTGCTGATCACGAGGGAAGTTGCTGTTGACGTTTGCTGCCGTGAGTCATTTCTCCAGTTCAGTGCGGTGCCTCACCGACCGTGTGGCAGATGTGGGAGCGGTAGATCGAGGCCGGAAAGCGTCGATTTCGATGTCGTGCAAGAATTATCCGGTCGCGGCGTGAACGAGTCCACGCGTTTCCGTCAGCCACTGGACCTGGTGCTCTTGCTAGTGGCGACGTTCAAGGGGGAGTGGCCATTTGCCGGTCGCTCTGCCGGCAGCCGATTTCAAGACGGCGATAAAGCTCACATGCCATCGCGGGGCCTGCTCGTCATGTTGCATGATCGGCTCAGCGAGCACACAGCTGGAACGGACGCATTTGAGACTGAACTCGCGCTGGGTAGTCTCAAATCCGGCTCAGCGCTTTCAACTTTCGACACTCTGCTGCTGAAGCTCTTGCTGGCGCTGGCGATGTCACGCCTCCTCATCGACGGACACCTCCACATCCCTCATCATGAGCGAACGTGCGAGAAACCGACTTTTGGTCCAAGTGCAGTCGTTAGCACCCCACCAAGCAACGCTTTGCTTCACACGTCGTTACGGTGCCGCCATGGCTACACATTGGTGGGTATCTCAGAATGTTGATAATTCTGGGTACGCCATGGGTACATTTTCTGAGATCCCGCCGCCTCACGCTGTCATTCCCGTTTTTTCGCTCTTCCGCAGCGTGTCGAACAACTACTTGGCACTCTCGAGTGATCCCCAACTAGCGATAGAACAAAGGAGCACGCGATTCAGATGAGCGAGGAAGCGACCACAACGTTGCTGCCTCACGCCGCGAGGGAGGGTGATGTGCAGTGCGTGCGCGAGTTGATGGAAGCCAATGACGACAGCTCGCTGCCAGTGTACAAGGCGCTCATTCTCGCCGTCGAGCGCGGCCACGTGAGGGTCGTGCGCTACCTCCTCGGCCATGGAGCCGATGCCAACACTATTTCTGACGAGGGAAGGACCGTGCTCGAGCTTGCCGCGGGGAATGGCCACACGAGAGTCGTCCGCTGTCTTCTCGAGTATGGCGCGGACTTGAGCGATGCCGGCAGTGACGTTTGGACGCCGCTCGTGCTTGCTATCGAGAACGGTCACGAGGACACCGCTCGGTATCTCGTGGAGCGCGGCGCGGACGTGAACTCGACGGATTATGCCGGGCGGCCGATGCTGTCGGTGGCTGTCGATATGGAGCAAGAGGAGATCGTGCGCTACCTGGTCAACAACGGCGCGGGCGTGCGCATGCCGGGGCGCAGTGATACAGCGCCGCGAACGGGCCGTAATGCCGACGACGGGCAAGCCCCGAGCGGGGATATCATCCCAAGGCCCGAGTGGTGTCTCCGCCGGTGGGATTTGGAAGTAGACAGATCGAGCTGTCTCGGAGGAAGTAGATTCGTCCGGATATACCGCAACAAGTGGCTCAACTCGGATGTGGTGGTGAAAGAAGTCGCTAGCGATTCGGAGGAGGCACAAGACACCTACGAGCCGTGTCCCGCTCAATCGGACGTGCTGCAAAGGTTCAAACGCGAGGTGCGACGTTGGTTCCGTCTCAACCACCCGCACGTTGTGCAGCTCTTCGGCGCGTGCTGTGATGATGGGTTGCCGCCGACCTTTGTGTGCGAGTACGCGACTAATGGGCCGCTCGACATGTACTTGAAGGCGCACCCTGAGCAGCTTTGGTCGAAGCTGCACGAAGTGGCGCTCGGTGTCCATCATCTTCACGAACGTGGTATCGTACTTGATGGCCTCAAATGCAGCAACGTCGTAGTAGGGGGCGACCTGAAGGCGAAGGTGGCAGGCTTCCGACATTGCCGAGCGCGAGCAGAGGCCAAACGGAGCGTTGGTGCCGTTCAAGAGATTGCGCCTGAACTCCTGGGCGATAACATCGGGCCCACCACGCTAGAGTCTGACATCTTCTCGCTGGGCATGTGCGTGATTGAGGCCATGCGAATAGTCGAGGCCGACATGTTCGCCGAGGAGTCCTTCGTCGTTGTCGTCCACGACGAGGACAACAAACAGTTCCAGACCAGTCGAAAGGGAAACGCTTTCGATGCGTCGGTGGAGTGTCAAGCCAAGTCTCGGCGCAGATTTTCAAGCCTCCCTGATCGTCCCGTGACCTGCACGGACAACCAGTGGGCGCTGGTCGAGAAGATGTGCGCACATGATCCCAGGCGGCGACTCAACATCGGCGAAGTTGTGCGCGCTCTCGAGCGGTTGCAGTTCAATCGCAACCGCCCGGCGCAACCAGCGCAGGAGTCATTCCTGAGTTTCAACACTTTCAACGACGGCGAGCTTATGAAGCGATGGGGTGATGCAAAGCGTCTGATGGAGGACCGTGCTTACCAAGGACTGCAGAAACGCGTTTTCCAAGACCTGCGGTCCATCTTCGCACGACTGCAGCAGTCGGTTCATCCCAGGTGTCTGCTTGAGGAGGTTGCGCTGCTTTTTGCCGACTTTCTTCGCGCTGACAGGTTCCTGCGATGCCGGGTTTTGGACCCCAGGGCGTTGGAATTGACCAGCAGCATGCGAGTGTTTGGCCGACGCGTTGGCGATGTGTTGGCTTGGCTCGACCACGCCGAAGACCAGACAGTCTCGGGCGACTACTCCTACCGGCAGATCGATTTCCTGGTGTCGGAAGACCTGGCAACGTGGCTCTTGCTGAGCGAAGTGACGTCGGACGCCGACTACGCGACTCTCCACTCGTTCCTCAAGGCGGAGTTGTTCGGCAACGCGTCCAGCTACACGTTCGACCAGCTCGTCGTTATCCGGAGCGCGTACGAAGAGATCGACGAGATCACCCTCCTCAACAGAGCGGACTCCTTGATGTTACGACCACGGTGGTTCGTCCGTTGGAGCGAGCTGCAACTCGCAGGGTGGAGCGGTTCAGGCACGGTCGGTCGTGCCAAGTGGCTTGGCGCGGAAGTGATGGTCAAGCGGCTGGAACGGAGGTCAGGGAGCGCGAAAGCAGCAGCCGAAACGACGGCGATGGTGCGGGAAAAGGTAGACACTTGGTTCAGTTTGAGCCACCCCAACGTTGTGCGGCTCTACGGCGCGTGCCACGTCGGAGATCCATTTCTCATTTGTGAAGATGCGTCGAATGGTCCGCTCAACGAGTACCTGCGCGAGCATCGAGGCCAGCTGTGGCAGAAGCTGCTCGAAGCAGCGCGAGGCGTTGCGTACCTCCACGCGCGGATTATTGTTCACGGCCATCTACGAAGCTCCAGCATCGTCGTCGCGGCCGACGGAGTGGCGAAGCTAACAGACGTCGGATTAGGCTCAACGGTCAGTGCAACGGGCCATGACGGAGGCGGCATTACTGGCGGCTGGCGGTGGGCTGCCCCTGAATGCCGAGAAGGACAGAAACCGACGGTCGAATCGGACGTCTTCTCGCTTGGCGTGTGCATCGTGGAGGCGCTGCGAGCGGTTGCCAAGCTGGCGAAGGACGAAGAGCAAAATGCTTTGCTGTTGACCCCGCCGAGCGGATTAGAAGCCTTTCTCGAGTCGGACACTTTGCCGTCTCGACCACAATCGTGTCGTGACAACGAGTGGGAGCTGACCCAGAATATGTGCGCGTACAACCCCAGCGAGCGCATCGAAATCAGCGCCGTGGTCGAGGCGCTGGAGACACTGTCCAAGAGCGAGGACTACGGAGAGAGTGAGGCTGGCACGGAGGTGAAGCAGGCTGCTGCTAGTCTGGACGGTTGCCGCAAGCGCAATCGAATAAGTGAAATCCCTCGAACGGAGTCGCGAGAGGCAGAGAGCAAGCGCAGGATCGGCGAGCTGTAAGGCTGCTGCGAAATCCGTTGGCGCTGATCACGTGCTTAGACAAGCATCGCTGATTTAGTCCATGCGCCTAATAGCTCGAGCTCGAGGAGCAGCTCGTGAGCCGTTGTCCGGTAAGGCTGCAAAGCCCAACGTGGTCTCTGCCTATTCATAGATACTCAGCACAATATGAACAATCTATCTTCAGATGCTGCGGTGATATCTCTCTCTCTCTCTCTTCTCTTCGTTCCTCCTTGTGGGTAGAAGAACTCGCGTCATGAGTGTTATCACTCTCAATTTCAGCCCAGACAAGCCAGAAAATGCGCCCACACTTTGATCTGGTCCCGTGATAAAATGCGGGAAGATACTTCCTCGCAAACGCCGAGTGGCTGTGGTATGTCTCCGCCTCTTTCATTGCCGTTTTCGGGCTCAACGTCGGGCAGCGGCGGCACAAGAACGACCATGAAGCCGGCCATGAAAGCTGGCCAGACGCATCCGCTGATCGATACGCGGGCTCTTCGATGCAGATGGGATGCCAGTTTTCGGAAAAGAAGTGAGAGCGCCCAAATGTGTAGCCAAATGAGAACGGACGCCCCTTCTCCATCTTGATCTGCTGGCTATTTGTCAGACCGGCGGTGAGGCCCAGACAACAGCATTGAAGCCACCAACCACGTTGTCCAGTTGAGGGAGACATGTCCGAGTGCTGGATATTTCGTCGTTCCCGCCTCGACACGTGCCCCCGTTCACCCCGCGCAGAGTGCTCGTGAGCACGCCCACTTTCCCAATTGTGACGATCGATAAACCCGGCACTGAAGCTCCTTACCAGGAACCAAGATGGCACGAGACGACGAAGAGAGGCAGCAAGCGCGGAACATAACCCACGCAGCACGCTGGGGGATGCTTCAACGCGTCCTAGCGTTAGTGAAAGGCGGGGCTGACGTGGACGCGCGGGCTTACCGAACGCGACCACTTGTAGTTGCAACACGGTGGGATCGACTCGACATCGTGCGGTCTCTTCTGGATAACGGCGCCGACGTGAACGCGACCGACCGGTTCGGGGTCACTCCTCTTCTGTGTGCCATCCAGCATGACCTTGTGGATATTGCGCGATATCTGATTGCGCGCGGCGCCGACGGGAACGCAGTCAGCCTCGCTGGAGACACGCCGACAGCCCAGGTCGTGAACCGGGGGCACTTGGACATCCTGCTGGAGCTCATCGACAACGGCGCTGACATCACCGGTTTGCTGAGTGGGGCCCGCTCGACGCCGCTTGTTTGTGCCGCGAAGAAGGACCTGCGAGCTGTCCAGCTGCTCGTCCAGCGTGGCGCCGACGTCAACGCGCCTGATGCGAACGGAGAAACACCGCTGATGCGCGCTGCGAGCGGCAAGGCCGTCGATGTTGTGGAGTTTCTACTCTCGAAGAACGCGGAGGTGAACGTGTGCTCTGGGAATGGATGGACGGCGCTCATGCATGCTGCGAAGCGCGGCATGTGCCAAACCGTTCAGCTTCTCCTCACCGCCGAAGCGGAAGCGAACGCGGCTAGCAATGATGGAACGACACCGTTGCTGCTTGCCGCTCGACATGCACGCATCAGCGTCGTGCGGCTTCTTGTGGAATGCTCGGCGGGGGTGGACGTGGCGGATCAAGACAGGAACACGCCGCTCATGTTTGCTGCCTCCCGTGGCCGCATGGACATCGCGCGTTATCTACTTGACCGTGGCGCCAATCCAGCCGCAGTGAATCACGACGGCCAGCAAGCGCTCATGCTAGGAGCTGAAGCGGGCTGCGCAGACATTGTGCGGTGTATGATCGGATATGGCGTCGCTGTGATCACGGACGGCGGCGGGGAGTCGCTGCTAATGAGCTACATCGACCGCGAGGACGTGGAAGCAGCCACAACCCTCGTCCGAGGCGGAGCCGACGTAAACGTGGTTGATCCCAGTGGTAACACACCACTGATTCGCGCTTCGGAGCTTGGGAAGCTCGGCCTCGTCCGACTTCTTGTCGAGAACGGAGCGAATCCCAACGCGACAACGCCAGATGGTAAAACGGCGATGTATTTCGCTGCCAAGCACGGACACAAACAGGTCGTGCGCCTCCTGGTCCGCTACATCCAACGCGATCGAGACTGGGCCAGCACGTCTGCGATCGCCGGCACCATACCAGCTTTCGGCTCGCGGATGTGGTACGTCGCGCCATTCGAGGTCGAGTTGCTTCAGTTTGTCGACGCTCAGCACATCGGTGGGGAGTACCGCGCGAAATGGCTGGACGCAGACGTCGTACTCAAGTTGTTCGTTCCGGACGCCTCCAATACGACCTTCTTGGAGGAAGTGCGCATCTGGTACCGACTGCGCCACCCCAACGTGATCAAGCTGTATGGCGCGTGCAACGTTGGGCATCACTTTTTCGTGTGCGAGTTCGCGAGAAACGGGTCGCTGATGGATCATCTCGCGACATTCGAGTATCGGCATCGGACGCCGTGGAAATTTATGCTCGAGGCGGCCTTGGGCTTGGCGTACTTGCACGAGCGCAAGATTATCCACGGCCATCTCCGGCCAGAAAATATCCTGATTGGCAGCGACGGGGTGGCCAAGCTTGCCGACTTCGCATTGAGCGGGTCCGCACGTGTGGGTGGCGATGCAACCTCGCGTGGCCTTGTTGGGTCGAGGCGCTGGCACGCTCCCGAGCGCTTGCGAGGAGAAAACGCATCGTTCGCGTCCGATATTTACGCACTGGGGCTGTGCATTGCTCAGGCGTTGGGAGGGATAACGCCACTGGACGACGAAACACTCGAAGATGCCGCAGGGATCGACCGCTATCGTGGCCACATCACGCACGCTGTCGCGAGGTACTCCCACTGGAACTTCATTCTTCTAACCTGCCTGAACTCGACGGAACGCGCTCTAGCCCAAAGGATGTGCCAGAAAGATCCGGCCAAGCGCGTGACAGCATCGACAGTTGTCCACTGGCTCGAACGCTTCGCTGAGGACGAGAAGGCGAAGAAGAACCATGCGTTGCGGGCAGAGCCCGAGACCCTGCTCGACCTTGGCGCCTTCAATGAAGGGGCGACTCTCAAGTTATGGGCCGACATTGAAGCGATGATGGAGCGTGGTGATGGCGTACACACTGTCCAAGAGTTGACATTCTACGAGCTCCGCAGCCTGCGCGCTCGAATCGAGCAGTCCAACCAGCCAGCCACACTGCTCAAGCGGTTCCACATCATGGTGTCGGATTTCCATCACGCGCTTCAGTTTCGGTCCGGCCAGAATCGCATCCTGCGTCTTTCGTCAACTCGGGCAACTGGGAACAGCATGGATGGGCTTCGCTGGCGCATAAACTACCTCTGGGGCCTTCTCGACGGGTCTTGTGAGGCCCACGACGCACGGCAGGCCCATTGGGAACAACAGCGAGCGAATCAAACGGAGCTGTTTGTGTCGGAGATCTCTCAGACCTGGCTGCTTGGGGACGAGCTGGAGTCGGAGGAGGATTGTCGAGTGTTCCTCGCGTTCCTGAAGGCAGAAATGGAGACTCACCGGGTCAACTACACTGAGCGCCAACTGAACGCGATGCAGATAACATACGGCGATATTGCGAAACACTCAGGCATCGACACGATGACCACCACACCGCCGTGGTTTCTGCCGTGGTACGAGTTGCAGATGGACACCTGAAATGTCCTTGGTCGCGGCGGCTACGGGAGTGTGTACCGCGCTAAGTGGCTAGATGCGGACGTCGTGGTCAAGCAAGTCATGCAAGCTAGCCGAGAGGATTCTGGCTCAGCACTGTCGTGGGCAGGTTGGGCGCCATCGATTGCACTGAACGGTTCCGAAATGGAGGCAAAGCGTCGAAAGGTGCGCGAGATGTTCAGCCGCGAGGTCGACGTTTGGTTCGACCTGAGCCATCCTCACGTTGTCCGTCTTTTTGGCGCCTGTCATGTCGGCAATCCGTTCTTCGTGTGCGAGTACGCGCCGTTTGGATCTCTCGACAAGTATCTCAGGCAGCATCCAGACGAGCTGTGGGAGAAGCTGCACGAGGCCGCGCTCGGCGTCCGGTATTTACACGAGCGCGGCATCGTCCACGGGATCTCAAGTGCAACAACATTGTGGTGGGGAGCGACGGCAAGGCGAAAGTGACGGACTTCGGGCTCAGCTGCATGTCTGGGGACGACGCTGCTCCTGTATCGGGGGCATGGCATTGGGTCGCGCCCGAGTGTCTTCGGGACGATGAACCGACCAAGCCGACGATTGCATCCGACATTTACTCGCTGGGCATGTGCCTGGTGGAAGCGTTGCGGGTTGTGGACATCGCACGCGCGAAGAAAGATGCGCGGCGGCACCCGCCGTTGCCGTGGGGCAAGCTGGACAACTTCATTGTCAAATGCCACGTGGCAAGGGCAGGCACACTACCGAGCCGACCCGAGTCCTGCGGCAACGACGAGTGGAAGCTGGTTGAGAAGATGTGCGCAAACGCCCCAAGCCAGCGGATCAAGATCTGCACCGTCGTTGACGCGCTCGAGAAGCTGGCGCGCAACAATAAGGACGACGGACATACTCGTGAGGCCGGCAAAGAGACGAAGGTTGACCCGACCAACGGTTTGCGGGTAGTGCCACCAGTGATTGCGAAGGCGAGGCAGCTTACCGCGCGCGAACACGCGAGGCTAGACGAAAGCAACGGCGGCCATCTTCGCCAGATCTATGAAGTACTGTGGGACCGCATCGAGCACGTGCTCTTCACCCGCGTCTTCGCCGACGCCGAGGCATACGACAACCTCGTGGCGCTCGTGGCGAGCGCTTACAGAGAAACTGTGTGGCTCAAGGACTACACCGACACGCTCGTCGGGTTCAACGAGAGAGCGCTTCGAGGCTACGCACTCCACCGCCAAGTCGACAAGTTCATCGCTGCCAACTCTCTCAATACCGAAAGCGACGGAGCGAGCCTACACGACTGGAAGATGAGGTGCTCTGCGCTTCTTGGCGTCGAGAACGCGACTTGGGAGGGCGTTGTGCGTTCTTCAGCGTCGCTGGGCAAGCGGAAGCGGACACGCCAGGACACTACTGCATTTCAAATGAGCCGAGCACTAGCAGGGGCGAGCGAAGGCGAGTTCGATAGCGACGCTGTGGGCGAGGACCTCAACCGTGAAGCAACGCCAGCGGGAGACACGTGACTCGCCAACGCCGAGCGACAAGATGCAGACTCCGGCGTCGGGTCTTAGCAAGAGAGAGAGAGAGTAATTCGACCCAAAATCCCGGGGCTAGTAGAGGGGTTAGCACCGGCCGGAGTCCAACCTGCAACGACAGCGTGCCGTGTCCTCAGAAATAAGCTCAGAAATTAGCTTTTACGGCGTCCACGGTGGTGTATTGGAGAGAAGGACAGGGACGCAATGCGGTTGGTCTGTGCCTTCCTGTTGATTACCGGGCGAATCAGAGCGCGTTCGAGACGTCCAGTCCGCCACCACGCCAGCCCCAGACACCGGATCGAACCTCATCCCAGGGCGTCCAGCCAGCATCAGGACGCACACTGTAGCCAGAACCAGCGAGACCGCCATGCGTGGATACCACATCCCGACGCACTGTGGGTACGATAGGGTGCTGTGGAAGGCGGAGATCGTCGACAGTCCGGCCTCATTCTCGCTCTCGCAGGCGACAGAGCGGCAGAGCGGCAGAGCGGTGACACCCTGCATAGGTAGCTATTAGACACCCTATCTGGTGTATGCACAGTACTCGCACGCTGATGGACATACTTTGAAGCAGTGAGTGCCTGGTGTTTGGCCTTCCGCGTGTTTGCAACGTTAGAAACGCGCTGGTTTTTGTGGCTCGCGTTATCACTGGGGCGGCTCAGCGGAGAGAGCCGATCGCGAGCCTAAGCGTCGCTTATACACAGTACTGTACAGGAATACTGGACTACAGACCTCGGTCTGCGCTCTTCCCACTCAATTAAGACGGCTACGGCCGGGAAAAGAAGGCAGTCACAAGAAGGCAGACAGAGTTGACCAATGCCATGAGCATGCGCGCAATGCACGCCCCTTGACGGTCTTGGCGGCGTTTTGCACCAGGATCACGCTGGCGATGCGCTGGTGTGTGTGTTTGGGCAAAGCCGCTACGTCCACTCTCGTTAAAGTAAAGTGTATGGTGCGGGGTACGCAACGGTCTGCTTGCACGACCCTCGATCATGGGAGAGTGTAACCAAGCGCGTTAACTTTAACGCGGATTAGGAAAGCCCCGGCCCATCTCTGCGTCTGTTCTGTGGCTCCCCATCTCCTTTTGCACTCGGTTAAGTATCCAACTCGCTGTGTTTCCGCGTTGGGTCCGAGACGTGATGAACTCCCGTGGGTAAGACGCGCCGTAAGCTTTCTCGTTCGCAGGTACAGTATGCTACCACAGCATGGCTCGCCGTTTTTGTGGTGTGACGGTCGCCACTTTGTGCTGTGAGCCTTCTTTGATGGTAGACCCGCGCTCGTACAGCAACGTGCGGTAGGGCAGCGCCTGGGATTTGCGGGCGAGCGTTCTGATACCGCCCACCTGGCGCTCGACATCTTGGTTTCAGTATGCTTCACCCCACCGAGTGGATACTTTATCGAGTCACCGCCGTCTTGTTAAATTTCGGGCCGTCTGCCGGTCGCGCGGTCGTAAAAAGGACCGCGGGTAGGGCACTCGTTCTACACTCTTCCCAAGTATGGTGGGGCGGGGCGGGGCGACGTTGCCTCAAACTGGACACCACAGTCACAGTTCGCCGGTACAGTAGAACCCCGCGCGCGTGTCGGGTTGGTCTCCCCCCCCTCCGTTCCCTACTTCCCCCCTCCCGCACTTTCGCTCGAGAAAGCGACCGACCGACAAGCGGCGCCGCCCTCCCCTCCCTCTCTCCGCCGCGCACTACCCAACGCCCTACCTTGCGGTACATTCGCACCCACCCCAAGTAGGGAGTCCGCTTTGGAAGTAGGGGGCGCGGTCGTCACCCCCCAGTCGATGCGCCGGTTCTTCGAGGCGAAAGCGCCGCGCGACCCGACGTCCTCGTCCGACAGCGACTCGTCGGCCTCGCGCTCCTCGGTGATCATGAGCGGCAGCAAGTCGGGCGGCGGCGGGCGGTCGCACAGCCGCAGCCACCACCACGCGCACCACGGGGGCGGCGGGAAGCAGCCGCCGGCCATGACGTTCACCACCAACAGCAGCGTCCTGGGCACCACCACGACCACCATCATCTCCAAGAACGGAGGAGGAGGGGGAGGCGCGTCTACGCCCTCGTCCATCGCCACGACCAACGCGACGACGGTGGTGGAGGCCAGCAGCAGCAGCGCGGGTACAGCGGCGGCGCCCCCGCCTAGCGCGCTGGACGGCAAGACGCATAAGAAGTGCTCGGTGTGCGGCAAGTCGTTCAACCCGTTGCGCCGCCGCCACTACTGCCGCACGTGCACGGCCGTGGTCTGCAGCAGCTGCAGCATCAGCCGCAAGGTCGAGTCCACCTTCGAGGGCGCCATCACGGTGCGCATGTGCGTCTCGTGCAAGCTCAGCGCGATCGCCTCGCAGGACGACTTTTACGACCGCATCTTCGCCTCGGGCTCGGGCGTCAGCGGCCCGGCCAGCAGCGGGTTGGGCGGCGCGCCGCCCAGCGACGGGTTCAACGGCAGCGAGCGCCTCAGCGTCGCGTCCTACGCGTCCAACTCGAACACGTCGTCGGCCGGCGCGCCCGTGGACCAGACGACGCCGCTGGACAAGCGCGCGGCCAGCGCGTCGAGCCTCACGGGCGGCGCCATCTCTTCCAACCAGCCGCCGGCGCTGCGCCGCAAGTCGAGCGCCGTGTCAAACACGCGCCGCGACTCGCTCGGCTCCAACTCGAATGCGAACGCGAGCGGGCTGCCGTTCGACGACGACGCCAGTAGCAGCAATAGCAGTTCCATGTGTCCGCTGTGTCACAACGAGGCCTGCGCGCCCATCCGCGAGTACGCGGACGTGCCGTACCCGTTCTTCCTGGAGCTGGCGGACCCGAACGCCGGCGCCAAGAGCAACAGCCCGCAGTTCGTGGCCGCCAAGCCGCTGGACAGCGAGAAGGACCGCCTGCGGTCCGTCCGCGCGCTGCGCAACGCGCTCAAGCTGTCGACGGTGCCCGGCAGCCAGACGACGCTCAACCAACTGTGCTCCATGGCCGCCATCGCGACCTCGAGCCCGCTGGCGCTCGTCGGGCTGCTGGACAAGCACGTGTACGCGCCCGTGGCCGAGACCGGCGTGGGCAACCTCGACAAGATCGACCGGCACAAGTCACTGGCGGCGCACACGTGCCGCAACGGCGGCCCTTTGGTTTGCAGCGAGCTCGCGCGCGACGTGCGCTTCGCCGCCAACCCGTGGGCGCGCGAGTCGCTGCGCGCGGGCTTTTACGCCGGCATCCCGCTGACGCTCAGCAACGGACACATTGTTGGCGCCGTCGAGGTGTTCGACGTCAAGCCGCGCTATGCCTGCATGGACGTGGTCGCGCAGCTGCAGGCGGTCGTGCGCGGGCTGCAGCGGAAACTGGACGAGATCTACGCCAAGGCGCCGACCGTCGGGGACGAGTACCTAGACGGCCGCGCGCCGGTCCGGCCAGTGGTGACGCCCGGCAGCTCGAGCAACGGGCAGCGACGCGCCGACAGCGTCGACAGCAGCCACTCGAGCCACTCGTCGCACCACAGCAGCCACAACAGCAAGCGGTCAGCGACGGCGGGGGCGCGTCCGCCGCCGCCCAGCGCCCCGGCCGCCCCGCCCATTCCGCCGCCCAAGAAGATCCCTTCGCCGGTGCAGGAGCCGGCGAAGGAACGCCCGGCGCCGCCTTCTTTGCCCGCCGCTAGTGAGGCGACGTCTGCTGCTCCTGCGGCGGCGAACGGGCAGGAGCAGGCGCCGCAGGGCGACGCGCCGGCCAACGAGATGGAGATGCGGCTGATGGAGCTGCTGTCGCAGACGACGAGCACGCAGGAGCAGCTGCGCAACCAGCAGTCCAACATGGTGGTGGCCATCTCGAGCCACTCGAAGCAGATCGGCGAGCTGGCCAAGCAGCTGCAGCGCATAGAGACGACGCTCGCGTCCAAGCTGGGCGGGGACGCGGACAAGGAGGGCGCCGGCGAGGACCAGGAGGAGGTGGAGGCCGAGGTGCCGCCCGCGACGGCCGCCGCGTAGACGAGGAAGACCGACCGTATAAGGTGGCGTGTTGCTGTGTTTTGGACTTGACTCTCGCTTCTCTATGCATTTTGCATTTGTTGATATCGTGGTGGGTGTGCGTGAGAGAGAGAGAGAGAGAGAGAGAGAGAGAGGTCAGGTGGCGTAGACGGATATGCGTAGGTAGGTACGAGGTAAATGGGGCGAGCGGAGGGGACAAACGATCAAACACGAAGGAAGAAACGACGTTGGCATTGCCTCTACCGGTCCTTGGACACGCCCTCTTCCTCTAGTCCTTCTTGGACACAACGCGGCTCGGGAACCACGGCACGAGGGCCGAGACGCTGGCTTGGTACGCGCGGTACGCCGGGTACTTGGACGCGGTGATGTACTCGGTGAACATGGTGGATCCCTGGAAGAGCAGCGTGAGCAGCACCGTGCCAACGACGCTCGGGTTGAGCGCCGCGCCCGTGGGCGCCACGCTGAACAGGTAGAAGGCCCACCAGACCGACTGCTCGCCGAAGAAGTTGGGGTGCCGGCTGTACTTGAAAAGCCCGCTGCGGTTGAAGCCGGCCTTGTAGTCGCCCGTGAGCGGCTTCTTGGCCGCGATCAGCGCGTACTTGGCCTTGTAGAAGACCCACTGCTGCTGGTCCGCGACCGTCTCGAGCGCCAGGAAGGCAAGGAACAGCGCCGCCGCCAGGCCGTCGAGTCCCGTCAGGTCGAACGGAGCCGCGTCGCGGTGCAGGTAGGCGGCATAGCTGGGCAGCGCGATGAGGAACAGCAGCAGGTTCTGGTACCCGGCGATAAAGACGATGTTGAAGACCTGGTAGAGCGTCCAGTGCAGGTGTTGGCGCAGCACAGCCCAGCGGTAGTCCTCCTCGCTCAGGCTGTAGCCGCCCTTGCGCCAGAAGTTGAAACTCAGCCGCAGGCCCCAGAGCGTGGCGAGCGCCGCCATGAGCACCAGCCGCGGGTTCCACACCTCGCCGTCCTCGAGGAACGCGCGGTAGGCGAAGTGCCACGCGAACACGAACGGCGTGATGGACCACAGCCGGTCCGTGTGCGAGTAGTTGTGCGTGAGCACGCTCGCGACCCAGCAGAACAGCGCCGCGCCCAGCATGAGCTGGAAGCCCACGCCCAGCGCGCTGGCGCTGCGGTACGGCAGCAGCGTCGGCTGCAACGCTTCGTGCAGCCCGCGCTGCACGTCCGCGAGCGCGTCCGGCCACGTCGAGAAGGACATCGAAGGTGGGGTGGCAGTCAATGGGTGGGATCGGTTGCCAAGCCGGCGGGTTGAAGAATGAGTGGGGGCGAGCGAATGACTAAGAAGGGGGGACCGGGACGCTGCTGGTCATCCCGAGGGGACAACTTGTTTACTGTACGAAGGTGATGACATGGGGAGGAGGAAGCCGCAACGGAATGGATCCCCTGGTCGCGCGTGTCACAGACCCGCAACGACCGGAACAGCCCTGGGTTTAGTGACTTCAGGAATTTTGAAACAAATAACATCATCAAATGTCATTAATCAGTAAGTCAATCAAGGTCTTTATCTGGAGGTTGACATGACGGAGGCGCATCTCCGCCATCAGCGCGGTGATGTACCCCTTTCGAGGTAAATGGATACTCATCTAGTTTTACGTAACCTTGAGTGTTCTATTTATACCCTGTAACCTTCATTTCTGATTTCATTGACGTCCTTTTACGGGTAAAACGGATTGGTACGTGTCGGTTGTGTTTCTTGTGTCAAGCACGGTACTTACCTCCGTCCGCACGTTTTATCCCTCTCCCCATAGTTTCTGACCCGAGTGAGGTTCGTTCAGCACGCAGCGTGGTACTAACGCGAGCGTACCGTGGCGAACATAAAACCAGGTCACTACGTTTTTGTAAAGGAAAGTCGACCAGCAACAACAGTTCACTCCGTGCGTAGATCGCCCGTCCCATCTTCCGGACGACCGGAAGACACCGCGAGAAGAAGCCGCCGAGGCCTCTACACGCAGGACTTCTACGCGTCCCCCGCCATCGCTACGCGATCTGGACGCGCCCAGGCCGCCGGTACCCCTTCACTCGCCTCCGTTCCGTCGAGTTAACTGTAAGCCACGCTACACGCCACGGACCGACGAGAGAAGTGACATGCGCGTGTTGCTGCTGTTCCTGGCGGCCGCGCTGGCGTCGGCGGGCGTCGGGGCGGTGAATCCGCTGGACATCGACGAGGACGCGACGGAGGCACAGGCGACGACCATCGCGCCGTCGACAGAGGCGGAGCCGAGGGAGATCAAGGCGGTGACAGCGCGAGACGTTCCGATTGAAACAAGTGACGCGGAAGGCGATGTGTTGGACCTCAAGAACGCGACGGAGGCGGACGCGGTCGCCTCCTACACGGACACGGCATCGTCGCTGGCGGCGGAGGCGATGGCGATCGGCGAGACGGGGTCTGCGGACGCCGAGTCGACGCCCGAGATCTCGATCGACGAGGTGGAGGCGCACGTGCACTTGCTGCAGCAGCTCGAGCTGACGGTGGCCAAGAGCCTCGCGCAGATGAACCGACAGCCGAGCGATTATCTCGGCGCCGCGGCCAACCAGCTGAGGGATGAGCTGCTGGCCGTCCAGGAGAACCTGCAGCGGCTCGCGATGGGGCTGAACGGCACGCTGTTGGAGCTCGAGCACGTCGAGCGCGACACGGAGGAGCAGTCCAAGAAGCTGCGCGAGGTGCTCGAGCAGCAGAAGGAGGAGGAGCAGGAGCAGTTCATCGAGGAGAACGGCATGAAGGCCGTCGACTACGAGACGGGACGGCTGCGCAACACGACTGGGCTGTCGGAGGAGCAGCTCAAGAAGCTCGAGCAGGTCGAGAAGCAGGCCGACCCGGCCGTGCTGCACTACGACTTCAACCTGCTCGGACAGATCGCCGTGCTGCTCGGCGTGTCGGCGATCGGAGGGATCATCGCCACGTACTTCAACATCCCGCCGCACGTCGGGTACTTGTTGGGCGGCGCGCTCGTCGGTCCGTCGTGCCTCGGGCTCGTGCGTATGTACAAGGAAGTCGAGACCATCTCGCTGTTCGGCTCCATCTTCCTGCTGTTCGGCCACGGCGCAGGGTACACGCCCCAGCACCCGGACGACGTGTTCAAGCGGTACTTTATCGCTGGCATGGCCTACATTGCGCTGACGGTCACCTTCGTCGCGCTCGTGTCGGTGTACATTGGATGGGTACGTCGCATTGTCAGTCGTACTGGAACGGTTACATGGATTTTGATCCCTAATGTGTTCGCCATTGCTGTCGCTTCAGTCGTCGTCGTTCCTGGAAGGCCTGATCGTGGGCGTCGCCGTTTGCTTCACGACGACCGCGCCGCTGTATGAGCACATTCGTGCGAACCAGATCCAGGAGTCTTCCTACGGCCGGGTAAGCTCTCTCGTTCGTTGTATGATTCGCGTGTTGAACGCCTACATCTAACGGGATCGTTTATCTTCATGCAGACGCTGACGGCGATTATCGCGGTGCAGGACATCCTGATGAGCTTCTGCCTGGGCACGCCCGAGTGGTTCTCTTCTCGTTCGTACGGCTGGATTGGCGTCGCGATGGTCCGCTCCATCATCGCGTACGCTGCTGTCGTCGCGATGGTCATCTCGCTCCACGTGTATGTGGTCCCGCGGCTGCTGCGATTCCTCACGGCCATGGAGGAGGTGCATCGCTCTCCGCTCGTGCTGCTTGGCGTCGTCTCGGTCTGCCTCTTCATGGCGCTGTTCACCGAGATGATCGGGTTATCGCTCGAGTGCGGCGCCTTCCTCGCGGGCCTCGCGTTCGTCAACGTGTCGACGGACGCCAAGGCCGCGTTCACGTCCATCCGCGTGATGGAGAACTTGTTCGGCAGCATGTTCTTTGCGTGCGTCGGGATGATTCTGAACCCCATGTTCCTGCTCAAGAACGCGGGCGAGATCCTGTCCATGGTGATCCTGATCCTGGCGGTCAAAACCTTCTGCATGACGGTCGTCATGACGTTCCTGCGCATCTCGATCCGGCGCGCGCTCACCGCTGCCATTGGTCTGTGCCAGATCGGCGAGCTAGCGCTCATCTTCATGATCAAGGCACACCACACGGACCTCGTGTCGCGGCGCATATACCTGCTGTTCGTCGCCGCCATATCGATCTTCCTCGGCTGCTCGTCTCTCTTCGACCGGCAGGTCGTGCTGGCGCGCCGGAAGAACATCTTCCGGCTGCCGTCCGTCATGAGCAGAGGGCCGGCGTCTCTGGCTGGAGCAGGCGCGGGTCGGTCCAGAGGGGGCGCGTCCAAGATGTTCCCCGTGAGCTACGTGGCGGTGCCCGTCCGCGACCGCGCGGGCTCGAGCATCGGCGACATCAACGACTTTGGCGACTCGGGAGGCGAGGGGGAAGACGTGTTCTCGCCGCCAACGTCCCCCCGCCGCCACAGACACCGCGTCGTGTAGTATACGCGCGTGAGTCTGCCTCCAGTGGCGTCCGCGTGACCAAGAGCGTTCATTTATACCGAGATACCGCATGATCCAGAGGTGTTAGCGATAGTTGATGATGGAGGAAGTGGTGGCGCGTGTTTCAACCCGTTCATCCCGACTTGTTGCGTGTTAAATTTGCTTAGAAGACGTTTGAATAATAGAGCAGATAGATAGATAGATAGATAGCAATCGTCCGTCTCCGTCTCCGATCCCTACGACATACCGCGCGGCTGGCAGTAGGAGGGCATCGTCGCCGCCGGTTCGCGCAGCGGCAGTGCGATCTGCTCGAGCAGGAAGGCGAACCCGTTGCGCAGGTCCTGGCTGGCGAACTCGAGGTGCAGCTCGCGCGTGCGGGTGACGACCGAGAGCACGCAGGCCAGGTCCACCGCCCGCTTGCAGCTGTTGGGCGCGTTGGTGGCGTGGCCGGCGAAAAAGGGCGCGTCCTCGCCCAGCAGCAGCCTGCGGATGTCCATGACACCGATCGTGTCGTCCAGCGGCTGGTTCTGCTGTTGCTGCAGTCGTCTCGGCGACGGAGACGCCTCAACATTGGGACTTGGCGGCGTGGTCGCCACCGTGGGACTGTTGCTGGCACTGCTCACCGTCGGCGAGCGAGACATGAAGGGCAGCACGAAGCCGCCGCTGGCCGTCCGCTCGGTTGCATTGCCGCGCTCGCGCCGCAGCGACCGCCACCAGAGCCGCTTCTCGGCGATGGTGTTGGCGCTCGAAGAAGTGCTCGTCGTGCTTCCGTTCGACGACTCGGAGCTGCAGCTGCCGTTGCTGGTGGTGCGTATGCTTGTCGTCGTGGCGGTCGCGTCCGACGCATGGTCGTCAGCTTCACTGACCGACGACGACTGGTTCGACTGCTGCCTCGCGCTCAGACGGTCCACCTGGGGAACCGCGTGGAGCTGCGGGTGGCTGTTTCCGTTCCCGTTGCCGCCGTCGCGTCCGAGACCTCCGAAGAGACTGGCGAGACTGCGAGCGTTCTGGTAGCGGAGCAGGCTGCGCTTGAACAGCTTGGGCTGCCAGCTGACGCTCTTGCCGTCGGCCGAGAGGCGGAGCTTCGTGCGGTGTGGCAGGCCGTTGCGGCCGTACTTGACCACCTCGAAGCCGCCCATCGCCAGCTTCTTGCGGATCCAGTCGGCGCTCTGCTGCTTGCGGGTGAGATCTGCAACTCGCTTGCGCTCTTCCGCCTCTCGTCGCAGCCGGTCCAGCGTCATCTTGCCTGCTCGGATCCACGGGTGGGTCCGCAGCTCCTGCGCCGTCGGCCGCGCCATCGGGTTCACGCTCAGCATCCGCGCGATCTACACATCATCCAGCGATCATCGTGAGCTCATGTCGATCCGAAAACCATCATCGCAATTGCAAACTCGCCATGTCTTTGACCTCGGGCGGAACGCCGGCCCAGTCCTTGGAGGGGAAGCGCACGTTGAACCGGTGGGCGCGCAGCTGGGCGAGCTTCATGGGGAACGGAGGGTAGCCGCAGAGCATGATGTAGGCCACGACCCCGAGCGAGAAGATGTCGACCTCGAGTCCGTACGACCGGCCGTCGAGGATCTCGGGCGCCGCGTACCCGGGCGTACCGCACGAGTCGGACGCCTGCTCGTCGAAGCTGCCGAGCTGCTTGGCGAAGCCAAAGTCGCACAGCTTGACGTTGTCCCCGCTCAGCAGCACGTTCTCGGGCTTGATGTCGCGGTGGATGATGCACCGCTTGTGGCAGTAGGCGACCGCCTCAACGAGCGCCGCCGTCACCTTCTGCGCCTCTCGCTCCGGGAACTTGCCCTGCTTGACGATGCGGTCGAACAGGTCGCCGCTCTCCGCGAGCTCCGTGACCAGGTAGCATTTGGCGTCGTCTTCGATGACCTCGAACAGCCGCATGATGTTCTCGTGGCTGACGCTCGCGAGCACGCGCACCTCGTGGCTCAGCGCCTGCCGGTCCACAGGCGACAGACTGAGCTTGTCCACGATCTTGCACGCGAAGACGCCGCCCTTCTTGCGGTGCGTCACCTGCTTGACCGTCGAGTACGAGCCCTCGCCCAGGTGCCGAGTGATGGCGTAGTGCTGGTGGAAGTCCAGGAAGCTCTTCTCGCCCTTGCGGAACGTGACGGTCGGCAGCGGGTGGGGTGCGTCCGCCGCTGGCTTCTCGTTGTTGTTGTTGCTGTTGATGTCGCCGTTGTCCGCCGTCGTCGACGCCCTCGACTCGGATGTACTGCTGTTGCTACTACTCACTCGCTGGGACCGAGACCGCGCGTCTTTATCGTTCACCACCGTGGTTGGCGCGATGGCGTTTGCTTTCGGCGGCGGCTGGCTGGATACCGCGGGGTTGCTCTCCTCCGTCTCGCCCTTCGTCTGACCGGCAGGCTGGGTGCCGTCGCTCGGCGTCTTACCAACGCATGCGTCAGCCCGTGGCTCGCTGTCATTGTTATTGTTGCTGCCGCTCTGAGCCTCCGCCAGGACCCGGTCGTGGTGGGAGGCGTCCACGTTGGAGCCGCGGCCCCAGGCGAGCATGTGGCGCATGGCGACTCGGCGGCCGGCGGGAACGTCGCGGGCCGAGCTCGCGCACGCAAACAGGTCGAGGTCACTGCTGATGCACTTGGCAAATGTCATGTGAAGGCCGGCGACTGCTCCTCGGTGAGTGTGGCGAATGCGTGCGGTCGTTCGGAGAGACCAGGCGGTCGGGTCGGTCTGTATCTTGCGGGTCTCGTCTTCTCAACGGAATCGCTCGGTGTGAAAGCAGGCGACTCGCGGGTGCGCCTCAGACGCGAATATGGCGGCGAACGGGCGAGCGCAAAGCTCCCTCACTCACTCACCCACAGCACTGGCCAGGAGACGTCGGGCGGAGCGGTTCCGCGTTGGTTCCCGGCGCTTTTTTTAGAGCTGGCAACCGACTGCCGCGGTTCTCTCGCGGTGGTTTCTGCGACGACGCGGCCTGCCGAACAGGCTCTCGCTTGTTCCCGGTCGCAGCGCGTGGCGAGCTAAATTTTGAGGCGAGCAGAGCAGTAGACGAACCGATGCGGAGTGAAGCCGCAGACCGGCCAACGGTGCCGATTGGGGCGGCGCCTAAGGTCCTCCATGGCCAGCTCGACTGGTTCGATCTGGATATGAGGGCAGCGTATCGACCTGATCTTTGGCACGTCGGACTCGGCTTCAGGATACACTTGCATGCAGTGATCCAGTCAGTCACCACGTGGGACTCGCGCTGGTCGACTGAATGAACGACGCAGCGCGCATTCCTGTTTCCTGTTTCCGGATCCGGATCAGCATCAGCAGCTAAAAGCGGATTTCGAACGCGTCCAGCACTCGCTTTCCATGGAAAAGGGATCACAGCGGAGCTGGAAGAAGGAAGCGTTTCGCCCGCCACGAAGGCGCGGCCGGACGGGCGACAAGGACCCATGAGACGTGTCCTTTCGGGCCCCGTCGTGTCTTTTCCACGCGTTTCATCTCTGCGTTGGAATCAGGCGACGTGGCTTGTCGTTCGCTTGGTCCCATGCGTCTTAGTTGAAGTTGCTTGGTGGTGGTCCCTAGACAAACGGCAATGTGGACCATCACTTCGATCCATGCGACGGAGGAGCTGGCTTTCGAGTTGGACTCTCTCGAGCATGGAGCGCGGAGAATCTATCCGACACCGCTTCCATTGATCGGCCTACAGTTTTCAAGCGAGTGCTGCTCTACGAGGCGGGATACGGACTTGTTGCTCACCATCCAGAGACGGTGGAGCGCGCTCCATGGCACGTGGAGAGGACACGTCCCTGACTTACTGCGTTGAGAAGTCCACTGAGGCGACAGCGACGCTTCAAAGCCGCATCGTTGGGGGATCTGCTGACGCTGGGCGCTGTTACTGGCTGGTGATGAGCTCGTCTTGATCGGGTGCGTTGTCGACTCCTGCGGCGACGCGCGCCATGCGCTTGGTCAGTTCCTCGTCCTGCTCGATCGCATCCACGTCGGAGAAGACCAGCACGCTGAGGTCGTTGAAGGCGGCCTCGTACCGCGAGAACTCGTCGTGGGTCTTGTCGACGCCCACAGGGAGCGGCAACTCAGTCAGGAACGGCAGCGCGCGCAGCAGCAGCAGCTCCTTCCGCTCGGACGCGCCGATGGTGCGGTCGCTGTACGCTGTGAAGCTGCCCACGCGCGTTGAACACAACCACGTTAGATCAGCTCTTCCTATGGGGAATGAAGCAGTCTTCGAGCTCTTACCTGTTGCCGATGATGACGACGTCTTGGATGCGCCGGCCCCAGTTGCTCGCGACCACGTTCTCGTACAGTGACTTGCCGCAGTGCGGCATGAAGAAGACGGTCCGCGCGCGCGCTCGCCTCCGCCCGCACTCGTTCTCGCCTAGCACTGTCAGCTTGAAGTGCTCGGCGATCAGCGTGTCGCTCTGTGCAGCACACCAGCGTCAGCATTTCCCATCGGCAACTGGTTCTACTCGGAGATCAAGCGTGAAGCTTGCCTGGTTCATGACGGGGTCAAAGACCTCCGCGCGCCCACTGCCCTGAGTACTCCAAGACGCCAGCTCTTGCGCTAGCGCAACAAGGAACGCGAGCTGGTAGACGGCGTTTGAGGACGCGCAGAAGCTGCCGAGCCCGTACGCGACCACGTCCAACACCGCCTGCTCGTCATCTGTTGTTGTTTCGGTCGATTGAAAATGCGCGGCGACGGCGCCCACAGCCTCGCGCAGTAGTGACGACGTCTTTAGCGCTCGGGAGATGCGCGTTACGCGCTGCTCGATGGCGCGCCGCTTGCCGTCCGACACGTTATCGGGCTCTAGCGGTCATACAGAGCCGATCAACGTCACAAAACAAATCGCACCCACGCTTTAACAGCGAACGGACAAGCACGAATCGACAGGCATACTCGCTGGTACAGAAGACGACGACGCGTCTGCATGCGCTGGCCGCCGCGGGGCCCGCGCTGTCCGTCGCGCGCCGCGCCGAACGAGCTGCCAGTTGCCGCCATCAGTCGCCATTTTCGTCGATGAGCTCCATCAAATTCATACATTTGTCTCTCTTTTCACGAGTAGTAGTTAGTAGTAATCTTATTTGAAGCCGTATTATATTTAATACTTTGATAAATTACATAATGTACTGTTTTAAGCATAATTTGTGACGCATGTATTACTTTAGTACCACGAACACTTGTAAAATAATTACTATTGTCGGTATACTCATGCATAGTACTCGAGTAATACCGAATGATACAATGCTCGATTCTTTGAAGTGGCCAAACCAATTGACCACGTTGAAGCGGCCAAATGGGTGGTATTCCTGCATTTATCTCTCCTAGTACCTCGCTTTGTCATGTGTATCAATCTCTGTGGTGGGCATTCTCGGTTCACCACTGGTGGTTGTCGTCGCTTTGGGGCACGACGACGGCGCCTCCGGCGGCTGCCTGGGCGTTCTCTTCGCCCTCAAAGCCTTCTTCAGTCGCTCCTTTGTCCGTGCGCCGGTTGCGCAGCAGGCAGCAGCCGTAAAAGTCGCAGTAGCCGATACCCGCGCCTGGTCCGAGTGCCGTACAGGCGATCATGACGCCGCCGAACACGAGCGTGAGCGCCACGAGCGCGATCAGGTCCATGTAGAAGTACACGACGCCGTTCATGTACTCGTCGGGCGTCATGACGTTGTACATGGAGTTGGCGTCGTACGAGAACCACGTCATGAGCACAAACTCGAACAGCAGCGAGTAGCCGAACGTCTCGGGCGTCACGAACTCGCGGCCGAACGCGCCGAAGAGCGCGCCAGCGACCGCGGCCGTCGCGACGAAGGCGACCGCTCCGGCGAACGTCGACGAGCGGAGCACCGTCTCGGTCGGCAGTTGGTCGCTGCCGCCAATGACCACTCGCGGTCCTCCACCTCCAGCCCGGTTGGCGTGTGAGTGCTGTTCGTTCGGGTTAGTGGATCCAATGGCCTCGGGCGTGCGCACGCGCCGCTTGCGCGTGAGGCCCGACAGCGGCACCATGACGCACACATTGACGAACGTGAAGCCGCAGCAGTACAGCGCGGCGTTGGTGGTGATCCAGACCTGCAGCCCGGCGAGGAAGACGCTCAAGACGGCGGTGAAGAGGAGCACCATGATCCAGTTGAGCGGGAACCTGGCGCGCACCAGGTAGACGCACGCGAGCGTCGCGACCATGACGATGAGCGGCGCGATGACCAGCAGGGGCTGTCCGTCGAAGCTGTCCTGGATCAGGTCCCGTAGCGTCGGCTCGTATGTGAGCAGCCCCATCAAGCCTGTCAGTAGCAGCAGCTGCAGGGCAAAGACGGACAGCATCTTGCGGCGGAACCCGACTTGCACTTCAAGGGGCAGCGCGGCGATCGACCCGATCTGGAACTTGGGCTCACGGAACGCTGCGGGCACGTCCGCGTCGTCCTCGGGGCGGTTCATGTACTCCAGACGCCGCCACATGTACGACTGCGTGCCGGCCCGGAAACTGCTTGTCGAGCGATGGACGGGCACAACAGTTGCCTGTGGAGCGGGGAGGCGGTTGATGGACACGACCGTCGGCTCTTGATGCGCCATCGAAGCAGTTCTCGCCCGAGGCATCGTGAATCCCGGACCTTCCCCATCCTCTCCGTGCATCATGATCTCCGTCTGCGGTAGCGTGGGGGGATCTCGTCCACGCCGCACGAGACGCGCGGCGACGGCGGCTTGAGCGCCCGCATCGACTTGATGATATGCCTGCGGTCTGGTGTTGCGGGACGATTGGGTTTTGGCTGTCGTGGTCGGCGACGTGGATGCCAATCGCGCCGTCCAGCGCTATCAATAGGGCAAGCCGTGTGGTGTTCCCAGCCTTGTTGAAGCCAAAATTAGGGCGGCCGCGTCATAAGAGCAGTAGGTATGCGCGTTCTTGCCTGGCGCCCAGACTGGGGCGAGAAATGTTGAGGCCGAAGTGCAAGGTCCGCTAAGAGGCCTCCGTCACAGGCTGCGCGTCCGTGGCCGTAGAAACGTATCGGCAAAATGGAAGGCTCGCGTAATGTTGGAGCCTTAGACATCCACTGGGGGTCACTTTGGCCCGTTAGCGCCTCTATCTGGACGTTCGAGGGCTCAGATGGAGATGTCAAGTGGTTAATCGTCGCTCCATGGGCGAGATGTGTCCTGCTGCTGCTGCCAACGGGCGCAGTTGTTGGTTATATTTACTTCGAAGAGATCGCGAGCCTCTTCATCGTTCGCATAACGTCCGCTCATGAACAGTCAGCGCCCTCTTCGCGCGGTTGGTAGCCACAACAGACCGACGCAGTGCCAGGTACAATGGGCGTCTCCCACTCGCAGGACCGCGCCGCGTTCTTCAACGCCGACGCGCCATGGGATGACGACCAGGTGGACATCGCGCGCTGCATTTGGCGGTTCGAGAGCAAGTTGTGGCGGGTTGCTCCGCCATGGGCGCCGCTACTGGATGGGAAGGAGGGCGGAGAGGGGGCGGCTGCCTCGCCCAGAAGTTCCCAGCGCGCCGAGGGGATTGCCGTCGAGCCCTGGAAGAAGCTGGTAATTCTCTACGAGGCACTGAATGACGACACGTGCGCGCCTAACACAGCTGCGGTGATGCCCTGGACTGTTTCACGCGCGAGCTAGACCATGCAGGAGGCGTTCGAGCTCCTTCCGACCATGCTGAGCGACTCGTGGGTCTCGCCGCTCGTGGCCTTCATCGACAGCACGGAGGGCATGGTCCAAAGCGCAGCACTCGCGTTGTTGGCCAAGGTGCTGTCGAAGGGTGCGTCGGTCGCAGTAGATTACGACAACGCCTTGTGGAAGTTGCTGACTGGTGCTAGCATTGCCGCTGTGTCCGTGCAGATTCGGCGGTGGAGATCTTCTATCGCGTGGGCGGGATGGATAAGGTCATGGGTCTGCTGATCAGAAAGGCGAGCTCATCGCGGTCTACCTCGCCCTCGAAGTCGTGTACTCGCTATGCGGGACCAGCGGTGGGTCTCCACGAACCGTTTTTCGCCGCTCTGGAGCTACCTCTCACGCCAAAATGTTCACTTTGACAATAGCCAAGATGGTCGAGCGGTTCTGCGAGGCGGGGCTCATCCGGTACATTTACAACCTAGCGCGCAGCGACTCGCCCGAACTGATCAAGCTGTCGCTCAAGATCCTGTCCATGACGCTCCGACTGGGTATGACCCTCGTGTAATCGCATCCTGCAGTCGAAAATCATGTAGATTTCGCAACCTAACGCCTGGAGATGCACCATAGACCAAGTCAAGGACGCGTTACACGCGTGCGGCATGCTCCCCGTGCTCGCATCGCTCGTCGAGTCCGAGAACGTGGACATTGCGCGCGCTGCCGTGCTCTGTATCGGCCAGTCGCTGCCCAACGGTGAGAACCCGATAACTTGCAGGCGTACAGCCGGATGAATGCCGCTGACCTCTCTATCAATGCGTCACAGAGAAGAGCCTAGCGGAGATCCTGCGCCTCGGATGCATTGAGCTTTTTCTGAAGGTGATGACGCCAGCCAACCGGAACGTCGACGCCGTGATCTTCGCGCTCTCGCTTATTGCCGACGAGAGCGACGCGCAGTTCCCGCGGGAGTTAACCCTTACAACGACCACGCGGATGCTCGAGACGCTGCGCGGCGCTGCCAAGCGCTCCAAGGCGGCGCGCGCGATGGGTTTCCTCTGTGCGAGCCTCGCCAAGTCGACCATCTTCCACACCGCGATCTGCACGGAGCAGAACCTGTCGATCCTCTCCAAGTTGCTGGTCGGCGGGTCCAACGACGTGCTGTGCGCTGCCGCATTCGCGCTCGGCGTCGTCGCCATCCACGGCAACGACCGCGTCAAGCACACGCTGTTCGCAGTCAACGCGCCGCAGAACCTCATTCAGCTCGTTACAGCACCTCCGCAGGCCTCTTCATCGACATCGACGCCATCGCGTTCGGACTACGACACCATCATTCAGTGCGCCGTCTTCGCGCTAGGAGCAGTGACAGTGGAGGCAGCGGTCCTCGCGTCCGGAAAGCAGGTCTACCCAGCGTTCGCGTGCGCGAATTCACTTCGCGGAGACCTGGTCGGGCTCTGCGACGCCTTGCTCGGCTCCAGCGCCGTACGACTTGCGTACGAGATGGCGATCGCTCCTCGCCAACAGGTGTCCTCATCCTACGCGCTCAAGTTACTCACTACCGTGAGCGCCGCCGACAACGTGAAGCGCCAGCTCTGTACACTAGAGAGCGTCCGGCAGCTGATCTTTTACCTCAAATGCGCCAGCTCGGAGCTCCTCGGCTGCGTACTGATGCTGCTGATTGAGAGCTGCACGGCTGGAGAGTCTACAAGTTACACAACCAGCGAGAGACCACAAGCGACAAGTCTATGCGCGACGGATACCGGGATCGCGTTCTGCAAGCTGATCGAGCAAGCAGACGACGCCCTTGATGTCATCACCGTCGTCTTTCAAGAGCACCAGCCAGAGAGTTTGCTAGGTCTGGCTGACTTGCTCAGCCTATTCGTGTTGAACTCCTCAGTACTGAAGGCCCGACTCAGCACACGAGACCTGATCGACAACGCGCTGGCGGTGGCTGCTCGAGTGCACCATTCCGTTTTGCACGCACAAATCGTCACCTTGCTCGACCATTTGACCGCTGACAAGAACCAGGTCGCGGTCTCGGCGCTGTTCGAGGCGGGGCCAGACCGGGTTGTGAACCTGCTGCAGGCTTCGGCAGGCGTCCACGTTCAAATCACTGCCGCGACGGTGCTTCGACGCGTGTTCAAGCGCTTGAACGGCCCCGACACGCCTGCTGCACCTGCACTTCGTCATTTGGCACGCCTTTTGTCCAAAGGAGTCGCTGATGACGATGCTGGCACTACGATCACGACAAGAGACGTCGCGCTTGCGGCGTGCCGAGTCTGGGGAAACCTCGTGCAGTACGAAGACAAGCGGCGCGCGTTCGCGAAGTCTGCCGAGGCGGTTGACGGCGTCTTACTACTCCTCAACGTTTGTATTCCGATGTCGAGAGGGGACAACGACGCCGCCCAAGACACGCCAGGCGGTGAAAAGCCCGTTGAGCGCCGCGCCAAGCAGCTTTTCTGGGTTCTCCGCACGATTCATCGCGCTGTCCAAAGCGACGAAGCCAAACAAGTGCTTGCGGCATCGCCTCGTTTCTTTGGAATCGTCGACGCGTTCATGCACCCGTGCGAGTCCATTGTTCGGCTGTCCATCTCGTCTGTGACCGAGATCGCCAAGTCCCCGGCACTTCGGGAGCTTGTTATGGTGCCGACGGTGCTCGATATCGTCTTACAGATTCTACGCGACCGCGACCCAAGGCCAGCGCGAGTGGCCTCCAAGATCTACTCGTTGCGGTTCCTCGCCATTGTGGCTAAGAAGGACCCGGCGATCCAGCAGATGCTCGTCGAGTGCAAGATCTTGGAGGCGCTGCTTGTCCTGCTGCACTCGCCCATGACGTCGCTGAGCGCGGATATCCTTAAGGAGTGTATGGAGACCCTCGCGTGGGTGTCTAGCGGGCATGAGTCGCCCTGTCGCCGCCTAGTTGCGACTGCCAAGGTCGTCGACTTTGCGCTTCGGAACGTGGATTCAGCCCGCGAGGACGTGGCGCTAGCGAGTCTGCACCTGCTTCAGCGACTCTCGCAAGAGGATCCAGTGAAGGGCTTCGTCTTCACCGCGAACGGGGCGTCAGTCGTCATGCGGGCGCTCCAGAGACGCATCGAGACGGACACAAAGCGCCGAGCGTGCGCGTTGATCCGCAATCTCGTCGGCCAGCACGACGGGAACCGCAAGCAATTCCAGGCCTTGGGCGCCAGCAACTACTTAGTCACATTGGTCACGTGCGCTTCTGACGGAAGTGACGATAGTAAGAAGGGGAGCGAGGTCGCCCTGTTGCGCTTACAGGTCAAGGGGCTAGAAGCGATCGGGGCGCTGTGTGTTAGCACGACAGTGGCGGGCAAGACATGCAAGCACGAGGTTGTGGAGTCGGAACACTCCGGCAAACTGCTCGCCCTGGTCAACATTTCGACGGACAAGAGACTGACGGCAGTGTGGAGCCACGCACTCGCCATGGTCGTGCACGGCAGCTCGATAAACCAGAAACGCCTGGTTGACGCTGGATTGGTCCCGCTACTGGTGCAGTTGCTTCGAGCAAGCGTCAAGCAGCAGCACCGGAGCAGCCATCTAATGGCGCACTACCAGCGCGCTCAGATCGGCGCGGCGCAACTCATGGCGTACTTGGCGGTTCTTCCCGAGAATCGTGGTCGTATGATCAAAGACGGCGGCGAGGACCTCCTCAGTGCGATCGTTGCGGGTCTCCAGTCCGACATGCACGATCTCCACCGCTACGCTGCGTTACTTGTGGCCAACCTGGCGACTCGCAACGCCGACAACAAGGTCAAGTTTGGCGCGTCGGGTGTCATCTCGCCCCTGACGGATCGCCTGTCATCCAAGCAGCTCAACCTCCTAGAGAATGTGCTCAACGTCATCTCCAAGCTCGGCAGCCACGCCGGCAACAAGGTCAAGTTCGGGTCCAAAGTGTGCTTTGAGAAACTGCTTGCGCTCATCCACCACGACGAGCTCGCGATCCGTAAGAACGCCGTCGCGGCCATCGCAGTGCTGATTGGAGGCAACGACTCGAACAAAAAGTACCTGCTGCAGTGCGAAGCCGCCGTGGTGCCGGAGATCTGCGCGCTCATGAAGTCCACGAACGGTAAGATCGTCGAGTCGGCCATGCTGATCCTCGGTGAGTTGTCGCTGCTGCCCGACCAGATGCTGGAGATCTCCAAGTTCATCGACATCGTGGCTGTCGTGTGCATGCTTGAGCATGTCAACGCCAAGATCCGCAAGGCGGCGCTGTGCACCGTCCTGAACCTCACCAAGGAGTCCTTCAACAAGCTCCGGTTCGGTATCAAGGAGTGCGTCGACGCGCTCATCAGGTGCCTCGTCTCGGACGACCTCATCATCATCGAGCTGGCCATCACGTGCCTCGGGAACCTGTCGTTTACACCGGCAAACGCGTCGCTGATCGCACAGCACTCGTCCTCGCTCGTCTTGCTGCTCAAGCTAGCGGCCGCGTCCACCACGTCCAAGGACTACTTGTCCTGGAACGAGTCGCGGATGCTTCGACTCGCAAAGAGTCCGTCCAAGGGCGAAAGCGGCGGCCAGAGCAGTAACAATGGTGGTTCTCCACACCCAGCAAGGATCCAAGACGAGGGCGAAACCAACTACAGCGAGGCGGAAGACACGTTGCAGGAAATGCTGGACCCCCAAAGCGACGACGACCGCGCGCTCATGTACTCGTACAGGAAGACGGATGAGGTGAACGAGGAGGACGACCAGCAAGGAGAGGTGCTGGACTTCAGCTCGTTCCCAAGTCGGCAAACGGCCGTGTTGGAACAGACGTTTTTGATACTGAGCAACTGCGCGGAGGAGTACCACCGACGGCAATTGGTGGAGAAAGTGGCAATCAAGGTCATTTGCCAGGCACTCCACCACAACAGCGAGCTTGTCAAGCGGTGCGCGTGCTACACGCTCGCGTGCTGGTGCAAGAAGCACGTGGAGAACCAGGAGACGGCGACCTGGCGCGGCGTGCTACCCACGTTGATCCAGCTACTGAACGCGCCAAGCTTGCACATTGTTGAAGCTGCCATGTACGCGCTCGCCAAGCTCTGCTACTTCGGCGACAACCACGTCAAGATGCTGAACCTCGACATCTTGGCGACATTGATCCAGGGCACGCTGCGTCGCCAGTCCAACATGACGCAGCCGTCGCTGCTGGATCGAGCCATCCGCTTGCTGGGCACGTTAGTGCAGTTCGCCAAGGTGCGCCAAGTGATCAAGTCGGAATAAGTCATCGCAGACGTGCTGACGCAGGTGTTGCAGCTGCACCGCACCGTGCTGGCCAAGAACGTGAGTCGCCTGCTGCTCGCGATGCTGCTGGAGGACTCGCTCAAGTTCTTCATGCCGAAGAAGACGGTCATGCTCCTGCGAGGCATCTACACGGACCGAGAAGCGAGCCCCAAGACGGTGCGCAACGTCTTGCTCATCTTCAGGCACATCGCGAGCGTCGAGGAGCACAAGATCGCCATCGCGCTGGAAGACAGCGGAGAGGCCCTCGCGCAAATGGTCGCCGAGCTCGACGTGGAGTGCGAGCAGCGCGAAGATCTGCTCCGCATCCCCGAGTTCCCTCCGAACGCGCACACAATTCTATCAACGCTGGCAATACTCGCTGGCTCGCGCAAGATCGCGCTGATCCTCCACGAGAAGCACGTGTACGCCGCTCTTCCGCAGTACCTGGTGCCGTTCTCGCCCTTTGTCATTGAGCGAGAGGACGGCAGCGCTGAGAATGAGGGTGTGGACACAGCAGTTGATCAGAGTGCGGCAGCAGAACGTGCCAAGCGCGTGGGGATGAACTTGAACGCCGTCCAAGTGACCAAGCACATGTGCAAATTCCTGGACGAACGCGCGCTTCGCCAGCTATCAGCGCTGGAGATCAGCCGGCTGCTGGTGAATTTGCTGCGCGCTGAGCATCGCAAAGCGCAGCAATGCGCTGACGATGAGAGCATTAGTCGGCTCTCGCTGCTTGCTTGCGAGTGTTTGGCGATTCTGCATCAGCTGTGCGTCAACCCGGACGACGAGCACATCATGTTCCAAGAGGGCGCCGTCGAGCTCTTCCTCCGCTACCTCGCCATGTGGTACCAAGCTGCTGTGCTCAATCAAGGCGACGCCGACGACAATGTCACGACTGACGGTGACGCCCTCATACAGCGCGTTGTGTCGCCGAAAGTGTTCATCAAGCCGCTCGCTGCTTCGCTCTTGGGGATGGCAAGAGGACAGTTCCAGAACGACAGGTCTTCGTCGAGGCCGACGGCATTCCGTTGGTGATGGTGGCCCTGAGTGTGCCGTTCTTGACGGACGATGTCCGCGAAGAACTCATCGAGACGCTCAGCTACATCTCGCCGATCCCGACCGCCTCCGGATTCTACGACAAGGAGGACACCGTGTCTCCGCTCATCAAGTTCATGATCCAGCACCGCGAGCACCCGCACCTGTTGCTTTTGAGCCTGCAAGTGTTGGTTGACATGGTGGAGATGTCCCAATCCAGTCGAAGGCATGTGGTTACCGGTGGAACCCAAGGTTTGGTCTTCCTCGTCGACTGTCTGCTGCCGTCACCAAAGCTGGAGCAGACGGTCAACGACAGGAGGTTGCGCTATGCGATCAATACGCTCGAGTGCATCTCGACGGAGGAAAACGTGGCTCAGGTGCTTGCGACGCTGCCGAACCTGCCGCAGGTTCATCAGCTCTTGCTGCTCCCGGGGACTGGAGAGCAGCGCGACATTCAACTGTTCGCGACGGAGATGATCGGCTACATGACCTTCTTTGGCCACGCGGACAGGTTCAAGTTGAGCTCTGTAGTCATTGAGAAGATCATTACGTTCTGCGACTTTGAGCGAGACGAAGCAGCGACGGTGGAGTCGATCTCGTTATGCGCATGGACGCTGGCGATGCTCGTTAAGACACCTTCGGAAACGACGCCGCCACTTGCCGATCGTGTGTGTCAGTGGGTCGTCAACGCCCCCAACGGCATCGACATCCTGTTGAACTGCGGCTTCTTCGCTCCGGAGCATCTAGCAATGCCGTCGGCCGTTGTTGATCACATCTTGGCGATCTTGATGGCCGTGGTGCGAGTTCACGACAGCTTGCCGTCCGCTCTCGCCCGCAAACCATCGATCTGCACCGCGCTGGCCGGCCAGCTCGAAGCTGTCGAGCCTGGCATCCGCCTCCCAGCGTTGAAGTTGCTGGCGATTATCTTGCCAAGTGTGCTGTTGGCGAGGGCAACAACAAGGAGCGCTGGAGTGCAATTCTCAACCACTTGATGGAGTGGATGCAGGTGTACGTCCAAGACCCAGGCACGTGCCCGACGGCGTCGATTCTGGACGCGTATATCGCGCTGAGCTTCCTGACAACCCACCCGAGCGTCGAGCCTGACTTCAAGGGTCCAGTGGCTCGCTCCCGGCTCATTGACACTGTCGCTGGCACGTTGCTCTTCTTTGGAACCAAGAAGCTGCCGAGTCGTCCCGAGAGCATGCTCCTTCTTCGCCGAGAGTCTGACGCCAGTGATACGTCGAGTGAGGCTTACCAAGCGCGTGTTGATTGGGAACACCAGTTCGGAGTGCTGCTCAACGCACTGCGAGTGCTGAACAACCTCGCAAAGTTCGCCGAGCGCTATAACATGCGCGTGCTTCAATTGCACGTGACTCCCGTGATCGAGAACCTGCTTCACCTCCGCGACAGCCGGATATTGGCCGAGACGCTGCGGTGCATGAACCACTTGACGACGTTCTCCAGCGACAACAGCCTTCTGTTCTCGTCGGACCAGTGCATCACGCAGCTCAAGAGCTTGCTGCAGTCCGAGAAGCCTGGTCTGTTGGCGCAGATCACGCCACTACTAGCGCTCATGGCGAGCGACATGCCGACGCTGCCAGGTCTCTGCAGCATCGACGGCGTCAACGTTATCTCTGACCTGGTGGGCATGAGCTCATCCTGGAACAACCGCGACGCCAACGAGCGCCGCATCACCGACGATTGCTGCGCCATCTTGCTGGCGCTGTTTGCAGCGAATGAGCAGATCTTTGTCAACTACGACATCGCGCAAGTCGTCCCGAAGCTGTTCGGTATCGTTGAGCAAAACGACATGCCGGGGCTGCTTCTACGCGTGCTCGTTCGGATCTCGGCGTGCCCCGCCAGCCACGACCGGTTCCTGGAGCTGTTGCCGCGGATATGCCTGCTCCTGAACACGAACTCGAACGACCGCGAGGGCGTCGAGCTGGCGTTGACGAGGCTCAGTTCCGAGTCGGTGATGTTGGTCCTCACGATCCTGTTCAACATCTTCTGCCGACCCGACTCCACTGACACCGCCAAGACGGTTCCGCTCCTGCGTGCTGGTGAGGCGACGCTCCTTAGGCAATTGCTTCCACTTCATCGGTGGGTGGGAGTCGAACAAATTCAGCCACATTCCATACGGATGGTGGTCAAGATCCTGCACGTGTACCTCGCTTCCGAACCGTACAAGACCCTGCTCAACGACGGCCACAACATCCCGTCGGTGCTAGCGTTAGTTGGTGCCGAGAGCGAAGAGGTCACTATTGCTGCTGCAGAGCTGCTGCTTCTCGCGTCAGTCGAGAAGGATGTCCAGATCTCGATCGTCGTTGAGGACGGCATAGCTTCGCTCACGCGTACACTGTGTAGCGCGACTGGGTGGCAGCTCCAGTGTCTCGTGCTGAGGTTGTTGTCCAACATGAGCAGCGACACGGAAGTGCAGGCGCTTCTTCTTGCAGCCCACGGCGGCGTCGAGCGCATTGTGGAATTCGCCAACACCCGCAAGGGAGTTATGCTATCTGCCGACGAGCGGCTGGGCATGAGCTGCGACGTGTTGATGCATCTCTCGCGGTCACCGACGGGGCCGCAACGCATCATTGATGCTAGCGGCCACACGAGCGTGCTGGAGCTGAGCGCGGGGCAGCTCTCTGTCAAGGGTGACGAGCACCGTGTTGTAACAATGGAGATTCTCGCCAACTTGGCGCTGGCGGCAAACAAATCATCGGTCGCTACCACTGCGCTGGTCGCGGCAAAGCTACCTGACCACTTTGCCAAGTATGTGTTAAACGGGCGACCGTCAAGTGCGCCACGTGCTCCGGTTGCGATGCTCGCGTCCGAAAAGCTTGCGTTGGCTGGGATCAAAGCGTTGAGTAGGGCGAGTGGGGACGTCCGCAATGAGCTTAGCAAGAACACGGTGCTCGTGTCATTTCTTGAGACGCTGCTACTTCCAGAGGTGGTCGAGCTGCCCGTCGTGTTGGACGCGCTTACGACCCTGTACGCTTTGAGCAAGCTCAGCGCTGGGTGCTTAGCGATCGCCAAGAACGCGTCCTCGAACGTCATTTCGCGGGTGTGTGGCGCGGTCTGTCGCGTTCGTACCGATGGCCCAAAGCAAGAAGTGAACAACTCCACGCCCGAAAACTCAACCGCCACCGTCCTCGGTGTGAAGCTACTGGCGAATCTGCTGAGTGACGTGAGTACACTACAAGTCGCGTGGGACTTGACGAGCTTGGCGTCGCTGTCATCGATCTTGGGGGTGATACTGAAGAACCACGAGCAGCCAAAGCGGCAGCTCACGGTGCTCAAGATCTTGAGCGGAGCGTTCTCGCGAAGAAGCTACTTCCACCTGTCGTCGGACATGCTCGTGGATCTGCTCAACACCCTTCTTATCAGCACGTCGCAGTAACACCGCGTGCTTGCAGAGCGAATCCTCGTGTTAACGTTCCAGGACGAGGCCAAGATCCGGCCGTTCATCGTTGGGTGCTAGATCCTCGAACAGCTCGTGATCGTCTTCGACCAGCAGTCGGAGCCGATCGAGCAGCGCGTCTTGGCGCCAGCGCTGGTCCTCGTGTTTCACGAGGCCATCACACGTGAAATTCTGGTCAACCAGCGATTCCTGCACAAGTTGGTCGCGCTGCTGGGCTCATTCGCCCGTACGACTGATACTGCGAAGGATGGTGGTGCTGTAGCCGAGTCAGAAGCAATGTCTGCCCACGAGGCTTCATTTGAGAATGCGCTCTGCGCGTATCTGTGCTTTGCTTATGGACACACAAACGGTGAGCCGAGCATTTTGTCTCCTGTGCCAGTCGCGACGTCTCTGCGATCGAGTATTCGCGATGTCGTTCGTGCCGACAACAACGCATCAGCACTTCGCGTGCTGGTCCGACAGCTTGGCTATCTGCACGCCCGCATATGCGCTACGACTGCACGCAGCGGCGTCTATAGTCCGTCCAAGGCGCCTCGTCCGCCCGACAACGCGCTCTTGTGGAACTGCGTCGCTGACTGCGTCAGCCCCGTCGACAGTGTCGCGAAGCGTGCACTTGAGGAGTGTATGCCTGAGCCGACGTGGTGGATGTGTCTCGTGCTGGATTGGTTCTCGTGGCTTCAGGCAGACACCATGGATGCGCCCTCCAAGGTGAGCACCGCATCGGATGGTGCCGCACGTGACGATGCTATCGTGAACATTTGCAGCATGGTGTCTACTATGACTGTCATCTTCAGTCGTTCTGCCAGCGGACAAGGCACCAAGGCTGCTTTGGACGCCTCCACTGCAGCTAACACCGAGTCGCAAGCAGCAGAGAAAACTGTCTCGGGGATGCAGAGTCGACTATGCAGTGTCTGCATTTCAACTCTTTGGCTCCACGTTCCGGAACATGTCACTGCTGAGAGTGCGCGACTCATCGAGAGTGCGTTGCAGGCTCTACTGGATGCGAGAAACGCGTGGGGAGATGACATCGTACTGTCTGGATGCGACAAGAACGCGTTCACGGCCGAGCTCCTGGTCAAGTTACTACAAGTGTTCCATATTGCCGATCGCGCGATGGATCGGCCGCGCCACTTGCTGCTTCAGCTTTTGCTGCCTCTCGTCAGTTCTGGTCGCTTCTTGGAGGAGCTCAAGGCCGCCAAAATCCGCGATGCCATCGAGACGAACAAGTACATCGCGCCGAGTGACAAGGCACTTCCCGTGACCATTCTAGGTCTCCTTGGGTACAACGCCGACCTGAATGACGAGCTGAGGAAGGCGTTGACTCGGTTGTCGGACGCGGACAACGACGCGCAACGCCAGGAGCAGATCAAGTACATCGAGAACTTCTTGCAGCTGTACTCGGTCACGGATGACGAGACGCTGGAGTACGCGATCAACGTCTTTATACGACTTCTAACGTCAAGCGTGGCGATAGGGGTCGCCGCAACAGCCGACTCTGCTGGTGAAGCGGATGATCCAGTGGCTGCAGACGCAACTACCGCTGCCATGAAGGCCATGGCACTCGCCTATCTTGCCATGCTCCATCGCTTAACGGCAGCTCGCAAGTTCGCAGAGTTGTATCTCAAGAAGTGGGGTCTCAGCGTGCTTCTTGGCGTCGTGTTCGCGAGGATACGCGGCCAAGCCATCAACGGATACCAGGAAAGCACGCTCTTCGACATCGCTGACATCTCCGAGACTTTGCGGGTCGTCGTGAGTCCTATTCGGGACCAGATTGACTGTGATGTGCTTCGCACGACGTCTCCAACGTCGGATCCGCTGGGCGACCTCGACCTCCAGACGCTCCATTCTGTATTCGCAACGGTAACGCACCCTACGGACGGCGCTGCGAACGAGGTGACGTCTGTACTCGTAGAGCGCGTGCTGACGTTACTCGACTGGATGATGCGGAGTAGTGCGCGGTGCTTCAGCGATATCTACGACTACGCGGCCAAGCTGCGCGCGTTCTTCCTGTTTGTCGCGTCGTGGCTAACGGACAGTCGTGACCCTCGAAGCTCGGAGGCGGTCGGTGTTTGGCTGAGTGTGCTGGAACGCGTCGTGAACCATTCCACGGGCCGAACGGAGAGGCTCGACGAGTTCCTGCTGTCACTGCTGGCGTTCGTTTACGACAACGTGGCTAACATGTCAGCTGAAGTTCGCGATCGACTGCTCCTGTATGTGCTCGTCACTTTGAAGCGACTAGGAGAGCAGGGTCGAGCCGGCAGCGCGTCGTTCGAGCACGCGATCGAGCAGATCCTAGCCCACGTGAACCATCCCAAGGCGACCGAGCTCCAGACCAGATGCAGTTATGACCTGTTGAGTTTGCTGACGCAGCTGGATCCAGCCATCACGGTGCTTTTCAACATGGACGGGGTCCAGATTCTTCTGCAAGAGTGCGGCTGTGGAGTCAACAGCTCGCTGTCAACCCCTGGAAGTCCGATGACGCCTTCATCTCGGCATCCTCCGGACAGTTGGCGGGTGACCAAGCGCGCGGTGGCATATTGCCAAACAGAGGCACTCAAATGCCTGTCACGCGCCGCACATACCCATGACGAGGTGCTCATGAAGGTTGGTGCGGCTCCCGGGATAGCCTTCTTCCTGTTTAGGGCGCTGTCGAGAGGCCTGGAGCCACATGCGGGGGGAAGTGGCGGTACCTCATCGTCACACAACACTCGTGTCGCCCCTCTCGGCACTGCAGGCGGGTCGTTGGGCGCGCTAGCAGCACACAACCGGCACGAAAGCACCCAAGAGCACGCAGCATTGCTCATCGCGCGGGTCGCATCGCAAGAGTACCTCCGCGCGGCGCTGCTGTCACAGGAGAACGTGAGCATCTTGATCGAATCGCTCGAGTCGGTGCACCTCGCGGTGGTCCTAGCGTCGCTCGAGGCGCTGCGGCACCTGTGCGACTTCTCCATGCGTCTAGACGCGCTCGTGCGGCACGCGACGGTGCCCGTACTAGCTCAGATCCTCTTCTCGTCTGCGTCTTCGACTGAAGAACCGCAAGCTGGCGACTCGATTCGAGCGGCGTCGTGTGTCATGCGGCTACTCGCTGAGATGTGCGACAAGAGCAAGATGGTGTGTCGTCGCGTGGTATCGTCACATCTCGTGCCTAAGCTGAAAGAGTACCTCAAGGTCGTCACGCAGCCCTCCTCAAGCCCGAGGAACCCGGCAAAGATCAAGATGGGAGCCGAGCTGCGGCATGACACGGTGTGGGTGATCAAGAGTCTATCAAAAGACACGGAGCTCGTGCTCAAGGTGATTGAACAAGGCGTGATCGAGGCGCTGTGCGAGCAGCTCCCGGGCTTTGATCCCGTTGCGACGCAGCCAAAGGCGATGAGCGCGCTGCGCAACCTCGTCGCGGTCTCCGGAGCGCTCGAGAACGACTCGATCTGCCAAGTTATCCAGACAACCGCCGCTGTCATCCGAAAGACCATCCCAGTGCCGTCGTATCAGCGCGCGGTAGCAAAGGGGCTGAGTGTGTTTGTGGCGATTGCTGGCCTGCAGAGTCATGAAGCCTACCAATCCAAGCAGAGCGCGAAGCAACCGGCCGCTCAGCAGCAACAGTGGACCTCGCTCCCAGCTCCGAAGCAGTTGCTAATGGACGGCAAGGCCGTTCAGTTGGCACTCGATTTGCTCAAGTCCCATGATCCAACGGTCAAGCTCCAGGCGTTCACGGTGGTGCTCGCCTTTGCCGAGGGGCTCTCCGACCTGACCTTGATCCGGGAACTCGTGACGTCCGAGGCATCGACGACAACCGGGACCAAGACGGCGAGTCCGCCGCTGACTACTATAGTTCGCGCGATATCGGACGAATCCCGCGTTGCTACGACTGCATCTTCTAGCGCGCTGCTAGTGGTGACGCTGATGCTACTCAACGTGCTGTTGAGGGACGATGCGTTGAAGAGCAAGCTCACGCCGATGGCTTATGAAGTCGTGCTCCAGGTGGTCATCGCCGTCGCCGCACCGCCTTCGCCCTCGCAGCTGAACGCCCATCAGCACAAGGTGGTGGCGGAGGCGCTGATGGCCCTCGCTGCGATGACCAAGGCTGGTGGGAGTGGCGGGGGCGACAGCCCCACGTCGTCGACCTCGCCCGCCTTCAAGAGCCTCGAACCACTGGTGCACTTGGTGCACACCGGCACGGGCAGTCTCCGCCTGAATGCGCTCTTCTTGCTCGTTAGCTTTGCGTCGTTACCCGCTATGCGGGCGAAGATTTGGTCACTCAGCGGGCTGGAAGCGCTCGTGGACGTCTTGGTCTCGGCTGCGGCACACGACAAGGTGGTCCAGCTCTGTCTCTTGGGCATCGCTCTGCTGACCTCGTCGGACGACTGGAGCGCCGTTATTGGCAGCGAAAGCTCAACCTTCGTTGACAAACTCGCTGGAGCAATCGACACGCTCGTCGCGTTGCTGAGAGCCAAGAACGTCAGCGTGCAGGCGAACGCCGTCTGGGTTGTCTCCAACCTGTCCACCGTCGGTGCGTGACCCATTGAGACTGACTGGATTGTGAATTCCTCTCACGGACTAACCCTCGTGCTCTGATTCTTGTGCAACAGTTCGCTTGAAGGACGCGATTGTGGCGCGAGGAGGCGCCACGACGCTCCAGTCCATGCTCAACGAGAGCCTGCTGGGCGATACGCTCCCTCCTTCCGCGGCGGGTGCCACCGGGAGCTCCGCCGCAATGTCGGCAGGAGTCCGCCCGACGTCGTCGTCACTGAGGATTCGCGAGTACGCGCCCAAAGCGATCAAGTCGCTCGGCTTCGTCCCGATCACGCCGTCCACGGCCGCAGCACCTCCGCCGCCGCCGCCGCCGCCGCCGCCGCGCTCCACGCCCAAGCCAAACGTCTGAGGCGCCACAAGCTTGGCAGTTCAGTTTCATAGGTTTTGACGGATATATCTATGCACCCGTGTGTTGACGAGGCCACAAGCGTCTTCATAAAGGTCTTAACATGGCCACCACCGTGAACGCAGCAAGCGACTTGATCCAGAAGTGCGACCGCGATCTTGTCTATCTTGACGTAGCAAGTCGCCCAAGCGCTTGGGCTGAGCGAATCGAGACGAACCGCGGCTCACATGCTCCTTACACTCTGCTGGGCCAGAAATACCCCGTCGTCGCCTATCAATAGGCGCCGCTCGGCGATGGAGGCATCGCGATTCGCAACACCAAGTGCATGGCAAAGGCGGTTCGTTTTTCTTGTTCCTCGTGCTCAGGCAGTTCAAAATAGCACTCGCGGTTCTCGTCTGGCGGTGGCCTCGCTCGTCTCTTTGGCTCAGTCGGATGCTGTGAAGTTCACGAGGCTCAAGCGACAAGAGCACCGCCCACAGCAGACTCCCTGCACTCGAACCTGCGACTCTCCTTCTCCGTCGGTACGGTCATAGACGAATGGGTGGCGGCGCCTCTCGCCCTCGTCCTTCGCTCGGATCGGCACGCAGCCCACCAGTCGACACGGCCCGCTCCGACCCGAGTGTTAGCACGAAAGCTAGTGGAGCGACGTCAGCACCACCACCCGCGGGCGGGCCGGTCATCGCTAGTCGTCGCGAGTCCAACAAGCTGCCGACCGGGATCGATGCGCGGATCATCGCGACGCTGCGGCAGCTCAACCTGGCACGGCGCGCGCAGCAGACGGTCAAGACCATGAACTTCGAGCGCATCGTGCTCAAGTTCGCGCTCGCGCGAGACGCCTTCCACACCATGCACGCCATCTACGACCAGTTCGCCAACGTAAGCCGCAAGTCTCGCTGATGTCTTGCTGATGTCTTGCTGGGTGTGGTCGACGCCACTGACGTTGTTCTTACGCATGTGTGTCGCCCACGCAGCCGGAGAAGGGAGGTCTGGACTACGACGGGCTCAAGGAGGCGCTCAACGCTCTCGGCGCGCAGATGGAGGAAGTGGACATGCGCGAGATCTTCTACGAGTCCGACATGGTTCGCGACAACTCGCTGAGCCAGAACGAGTTCATCATCTCGCTCGCGATCGCGCACCTGCTGGGCCTCATCACGAGCTTCGACTCGATCGCGCAGTCGCTCTTGGTGCACGCCCCCGAGGACGTGACGCCCGCGCTGGTCGCAGACGCCAAGGGCGGCGGGTTGGACGACATGTCGAGCATCGGCAGCCCGCGAGACACGAGCAGCGTGTCCGTGGCCGAGAATGCGCCCGAGCTGGTCGCGCGCGTCCTCGACCTCATGGTGACGGCGTATCTGATGTTCGACACGGACGCGAGCGGAACCATCCAGGTGAGCGAGGTACTCACGCTCATGAAGAAGCGCCACGACACGGGCGGCAAGCGCGCGCTGGAGCGCAAGGCGAGCGGCATGTCGTCGCGCGCGATCCGCAACGAGCGGATAAAGGAGCTCGACTTTGACCAGGACGGCACCATCACCTTCCAGGAGTTCGTGCTCACCTTCCAGCGCTGGGTCGGCGTTGACGTTGACATCGACGAGTAGGAAGAGCGAGCAGCAGCGCTGGAGGAGAACGATCAAGGAGACAGCGGTGCCGGGGGAGGAGCAAGCGCGTTGTTATTGACGGATGGCAGACCTGTGAGACGCAACACAAGCAACTTGAGAGTGAGCAGCCTCGGATAACACTAATACAGCAATAACAACACAGCGCCAAGGTGAGCGCAGCGTGAACAAAGGACACGAAATGCATATCTTCGTTTCTTCCAGTTACCGTTGACCTGGAGGCTCTAGCGCGTTCTTCTACTTACTGCATGCAACGCGCATACCTGAGTGACGCAACGGTCGCTGGGTCTGCTTGCTGATGATCTGGGTTGCTGCTACTGAAGTATTAGCGACTTGTTACGGGGACTTGGGTCTGAACTTGAGTCCGTCCCGTGTCTTGGCCGCGCTCTCCAGGAACAGGTTGAAGATGTAGGGCCACCAGAAGTTGGTGGTGCGGTCGTACACCGAATAGACGAAGCAGTAGACGACCCACAGCGTGTACACTACACATCATACGCAGCAACGGTCACGTCAGTCGCAAGGCGCTGAACAAATCAAGCAAGAAATGCAAAGGTGGAGAGTGGACGTACGAGGGAAGAAGCTCATCATGACAAATGGCAGGATGAAAGTGCTCAGCGTGATGCCGAACCAGAGGCGGAAGACGGCCGAGATCGATGACTGATAGCAGCGAAACGACACACGCACGCACGTGGGTGAGTGCCTGACGAGTGGTGATCATCAGTGACAACCAACACCTTGAAGAACGTACCGACAGGTTCAGGCGCCTGGCGCCCTCGTCCTTGGCCTCAGGGAAGCACTGATGCTCGATAAAGTAGTTCATCCGCGCCTCCTTCTCCTTCCACCGCGTGTCGAGGAACCCCTGCAGGTCTTCCGTCACGTCGTCAAAGGCGAACTTTTGTGCGTGGATGGACACCGTTTCAGGCCCCTTGCCCGCGAGGAGCGACTTCATGGACGGCACCTCCGTGTCCTTCTTCCGCCCGTAGCCCATGTCGTAGGTCGGCACCTCGCCAGAGTAGCTGGGGAATGCAATGGTCAGGTCGTAAATGTCCGGCTTGGCGTCCTTGACCGCGTCCAAAATGATCTTGAGGCCCGACGTGCGAGGCAGCAGCACACGCTCAAACTTGGGGCGCTGCTCCCTGTCCATCCATTGACACGATCAAGAGAGTATAACCGTGAGCAAGTGCCACTACCAAAGCTCCTCCGATAGTCGACTGGCACGTACTTTTCGGCGAACGTCTGTGACTTGACGACGTACTCCTTGTGGATGGTCGTGCCCTCGGGGAAGATGACGAGCCAGAACGGGAACTCGTCGTTCACCAGCCCGTTAATGTAGTTCTTAATGTGCGCCGAGTCGTGGTCGATGCTGCGGCGCAGGAAGAGAAACTCAAAGAGGCGCATGCCCCAGCCGATGACCGGCAGGTACTTGAGCTGGTCCTTGAGCACGATCTTGATGTTGCCGGCGCCCCGGAAGGCGCGCGCCGCCTGCCAAATGTACCACCAGTCTGCATCTACCTGGTGGTTCGCGATGATGATCGACGGCCGCGACGTGTCCGTCGGCAGCTGCCCACTGAGCAGCAATAATAGCAAAGCGTGAGTAGGAGGGTACAGATGTAGCGATGGATCAACAAGGCGTACGTGACGTCGAGCTTGGTCTCTGGGAAGCACGAGGAAATGACGTCGACCCACAGCGACTGGCACAGCGAGCTGACCCAGCAATAAACACAGTTAGTGACGGCATGTCCCTTCCTGGAGTGTGAGGCAACCAAACGCACCCCATGAGGCGGCGGTAGAGCGCCGTGTCGAACGGGCGAACGAGGCACCAGAGGCAGAATTGGCAGAAGTTGATGAGCGCGCTGTTGCACAGCACCCACAGCAGGTTGGCCGCCGAGTACAGGTGCACGCGCCCGACCATGGCTTCCTCTTCTTCTCTTCCTCGCGATCTTGTTGGGTTCGTGGGCTTCCCGACGGCGCGAGAGCGTTTATGAGCGCGCTTCTTGCGCAAACGTCTGGGTCTGGAGCGTGCGCTGCCTCTGTCGCTGTGCTTGGCGCGTGATCCGCGGTCGGGAAGACGCCACGCGAGCCGGAAGAACACGTCCGAGTCGCCTCTCCGGTGGGTCGGGCCACTTGCGGAAATGATGCGCGCGAGGTGTTGATGCCACTCGCGGCGGCTTGTTCTCTCTTGAAATGTCGCGCGAAGGTCGCGCCAGGGGCTTCAAGGTGGGACCAGTCTGTCTTTCTATATTTTTTTAACGAATCAAGTGCGCGTCCACGTCATCCGAGGTCAGGGTTTTAACCAATGGAATCCCACGCCTTACACCAAAATTACGAACGGGAATGATGGTCGTCGGACCATGAAACTGCGCAGTTGCCGAGCACGGAAACTGCGCTAATGGGAACGTGAGGATTGGCGCCGAGAATGGCTCGAGAACGCGGGCTCTGTGGGGCCCACGGGCGTAAACTGGGCGCTACATATAGATAAGCGAGCGCTGCGTGATGGCGTGTCCGACTGGCGGCGCCTGCTGCTCGCTGCAGGCGCGACTGCACCAGGTAATCGCCCGCGATGAGTCGTCACGTCACATGAGCATTTTCCACTGGCTGACTCCTTGGACTGCGGCGGGTAGTTGGAGGCGGCGCGCGCGACGGAGATGGAGGCACATGGGCTGCGCGTCCGCGAGCTCCAGCGCGAGGCGGACGCGAGCGCTGCGAGTGTGAAGGAGCTGCAGTTGGAGCTGGCGAAGATGCGGACCGATATGTGCCGACTGGAGGCGGAGGCTGCGAGCGCGAGACGGAAAGGCCAACAGACCCAGGAGGCACTGGACACGGAACGAGCTGCTAATGCCAAGGTAGAGTGTAGGGAAGTAGCTTGCTGATACGGAGCACACTGGTTCTAATCGACTGCAATGAGGTGTTGTCAGGTGCTGCTGGAGAAGGAGACCGTGTCTCACGAGAAGGAGCGCCTCGTGGTGCGGATGCGGGAAGAGTTGGCAGTCTCTCAGCGGGAGCGGGAGCAACTTATTGAGGAGGTACGATGCGATGTGATGCACTGGACGGGAAGGTTCATCTGTGTTGGTCTTGCTGACGCCGCGGTCTTCTTATGCTTTTGGGTCCCCTGATGCAGCGGATAGAGCTGCGGATAACTGTGGATGCACTGCGTCAAGAGATCCAATCGCTTCGTGCGGCCGGCGAAGAGCGACTGCAGACGATTCACACGCAGGTGAGCAACTCAGGAGTTAGACGTGCCATCGCCCTCTGTTCAAACCGCTTTCAATTTCGCAATCTATTGTATAGGCAGCAGAGAACGGGCGGCTCGGTGCAGTTACTGCTGCCCAAGAGCACGAAATCGCGGCGATGAAGCTTCGCCATGAGCTTCAGGTGAGCCTTCATGCGTCCTTCAGTTTTGCAAACGACAATTTGGCGCTTATCGCTTCGCTGCGTCATCGATACAGGAGCAAGAACTCGCAAGCGCCCGCGCTGCATTTGAGGAACAGCGAGAGCAGTGTTGTGGAGTGAAGCGAACGCTGGAGCGCGCTCTACAAACCCGCAATCGCGTGATTACGTGGCGACGCGGTTGGGTTGACGCGTTTCGGCGCGAACTCGCGTGCCGCGAGCTCTTCCTGGCCTGGAAAGGTATGCTCTTCGACGCGGTCTGCTCTCGGAACAAGCAAACTGCAGCTGCAAACGATGTAATCAGACACAAGTTGCAAGGCCTCGGAAGCGTCTTGCGTGCGCAGTGCGTTGCCGTCCGCGACGACTTGAACCTTGGAAAGGCCGTGTGGCAGCAGCAAGGCGCCGAGCTCGAAGCGCTTCGACGTCAAGCTGCGACCGATACATTCCCGAAGCTGTTGGAGCTTGCGGCGCGCGTCCAGGATCGCTGTGAAATGGCTGCGAGCGACGCATACAGCGGCTGTGTAGCCGTTCGAGACGCATATCTAACCAAGAAACAGCGAGCTCGGGATCGCGAGGACGCGCTCGTGGAGCTTTTGGAGCGTCAGCGAAGCAAGGCTCGGCGCAGTCGCGTGTTTAACGTGTGGTGCTTTGTATGCATTGGTCTGATGGGCTAACTTGCTGGCTAACACACTGTGGACTGTTGTTTGTGTGACAATCTGAAAGCGGTGGAAGGACTGGTACTTGCGCAACGTTGTAGGCGAAACAACGCACGCGGCGATGGTCTCACGGCTTCCTCAGTCACCGCCACTCCCGATTGATCCAGCGAGTAGCGAGGACCAAGGCGACGACCGATCCAGCGAAACGCGCACGCCGGAGTCGACGGTGGATTTGAGCCAGACCAGTTCTTCTAGCCAGACCAGTGTTGGTGCGGCCAAAGTCGCGCCACGGGAGGTAACGCGAAAGAAGCTCGCGGTTGTTGCTGCTGCTGTCACGGCGAGCAGAGCGCACGACGATGAGTCGTGGCAGCGATGGCGTCGCGTTGCGTCGGCTGGCACTGCGCCGCCACGCAAGAGCCGAGTGCTGCTTCAGTCGCCTCTGCCGTCTCCATCTCGCGACAGTAGCAGCACGCAAGCGAGACGCAGCGAACGGCGTCATGTATAAATAGGAGACTGGGACCTGACGCGAAAGCGTGGCAACCCGTGCGCTGGACCAGGATCGTACGAGTCGTCAAGCTCGTGTGGGCGCCAGACGAGCTCCCAGCGTCGCTCGGCGGCGTTCGCGGCGTTCGAGAACGCATCGAGGTCGCCTCTACGCAGCGACACGACGCCATCTCCTGGCCCCGTGTACGACCTACCGATCGCGACTGGCTCGGCGCCATCGCCCAAGATCGGCACGTCGACGCGTCCGCCGCTGAACGGCAAGACGGAAGGTCCAGGACCCAACCTGGCGCTGCCCAGCTCGTTCCGCGAGTGCCGCGCGCTCGTTGCGCCCACGTTCGGTACGGAGAAGCGCTTGCGCCCAGGTGTAGCGCCCGGCAACGCGACGCCCGGTGCCGTGTATGACGTCATCCCCACGGGCTTCCGCACAGGTCCGGCCTCGTCCTTTAGCCACGCCAAGCGTTTCTAACCAACACGCATCAGACTATTGCAACACCGATACGACGACACTTACAACTGCAGATGAGACCCCGAGTCACGTTGGTTCACCTCCCATTTGGCTTGTTGATTAGTAGTGCTCCAGTCATCGTGCTCTGCTCAGTCTTCCACTTGCTGCTGGGTTGGATACGACCGATCCCTGGCGACACGTCTTCAAAACAGCGACCGCTTCCTCTCGGATCAACGCAGCAGCAAACTCACACGACGACTAGGGAGACGGACGAGCGCGCAGCTTAGAAGAGCTGGAGCTTGACCTCCTTGGGCGCCTTGAAGTCGGCGTCCTCGAGGTTGAAGCGCTTCATGTACGCGTCGAGGTCCGCCTGGAGCTCCTCCTGCTCGGCAGCCGTGAGCTGGATCACCTGGCCCTGCTTGGCCTCGAGGCCCTCGGCGTAGGCGCGCAGCTCCTTGGAGAAGAGCACGGCGACGTCGTCCTCCTTGCCCTCGTCGGCGTCCGTGTTGGCCAGGATGTCGACGGCGTGCTTGAAGGCAGCGGCCTTGAGGGCCTTGTCGCCCTTCTCGATCGTGGCGCGCACGTTCTTGGTGGCGGCGGCCACCATGCTCTTCTGCAGCTCCATCTTGTACGTGGCCTCGATCTCGCGGATCGACTCGAGGTTCTTGACGAACGTCTCGCGCGTCTTGTGGCGCAGCTTGTACGCCTGCACCTCGCACATGAGGGCGACGGCCTCCTTGTGCGCCTCGGCGACGGCAGCGATGTCCTCGTGGATCGAGAGCATGGCCTCGTGCGTGGCGAGCGTCTCCTTGGCGAGCGCGATGTTGGCGTCCTCGACGGCGTTGTGCTCGCTCAGGATGGCGTCGGCGCGCGCGTCAAAGTACGAGCCGATGGCCTCGCCACCGAACTTGTACACCGACGTGCAGAAGAGCAGGAAGCAGCACGCCAGCTGCGTCTCCTCGTTCAGCACGTAGATCTGTCGCGACGGTCACGGTCAAAGCACCGCACAGGCCGTCAGTCTCCGCGGATTTACAGCATAGAACGGTGATAACGGGGACTTACGCCGTTGCTGATGGTGGGGATGGCGAGCGCGCCGATGAGCGGGGCCGAGATCTTCCAGTCGTCCAGGCCGTACTTCTGCAGCAGGCCCTCGGTGGGCACCTGGATCACGTCCGAGGCCTCCTCCTCGTCCTTCTGGCGGGCGCCGCTGGTGTGGAGGGCCAGGGGGCGCAGCGCCTTGGGCGCCACCTTGGTGGGCACCGCGAGCACGCGGGGGGCGTTGCGGAGGGCGAGGCGGCTCAGCATCTTCACGGACGGACGGGCTTCGCAGTCGGAGTCGGCGCTTGTAAAGTGTGGCCGTGGAGAATGGGGGGAGGCAGGAGTCGGGAAGGGAAGGGGGGGGCCACTCGAAAATTGTGCGGCGGAGAGCGAGCAAGTTGCGCCAGCGCAACTTGCGCAACATAAGAAAGGACGACAAGCAACGTTACAAAGGGGAAACCCAGGAGTGATGGTCAGGAAACCCTTCATCACGCGATGGGTTTTGTCAAACAAACGGTCGTGATGGCCTTTCTTTCACTTGGCGTTTGTATGTGCTAAGCGTCAAATGTGAGAAGACGCACAGAATATGCCGAGGTAATGGATCACCACGGGCGATGGCCCAGCGGCGTTATTTATATCGACCGCGAGTGTGAAGCGCGGGTTTGGACGGCGGGGTGATTATGTGGACGCAGCGCTGTACCTTTCATCCTGATCAGCGATTCAGTGCGCGTGAATTGCTCTTCCCGTGGCTTCCGTTCGAGAGGAAGTTCCCTTTTGGTCGGCCTCACCAATCGCGGAAAGCGCGCGATGGGGATCTGCGCGAGTTTCCGAGCGCCGACGCTCGACAAGCTGTACGAGGTGGACGAGCGAGACGTGCTGGGCGAAGGAACGTACTCGGTCGTGTTTCGCGGAAAGACGCGCGCCTCGGGCGTCCCGGTGGCGGTCAAGCGCATTGACAAGCAGCAGCACGCACTCGGCAGCCCGCGGCTGTGGGAGGACGAGGTCGCGATGCTGCGCCAGTGCGGAGAGCACCCAAACGTGATCGCACTCCGCGATGTGTTCGAGACGCCGACGCACGTGTTCATCGTCATGGAGCTGGCGGAGGGCGGCGAACTCTTCCAGACCCTGATCAGCGTACGTCACCCCTCGACTACTGCGCACTGTGTGATGATGGCGTTCTTAACCGGTCCTCTACTGTACTATCTGATCCACATACTGTACAGGAGGGCGCATACTCGGAATGGGACGCCAAGAGGTTCACGAGACAGATTCTCCAGGCGCTGCAGTTCCTTCACGAACGAAACATCATTCACAGGTGGGCCACGGGGTAGAGTCTTGAGCGTTCCCTTGGGAAACTTTGCTTAGCTCTTCTTGCTTTGATCCGATCGGTGCAGGGATATCAAGCCCGAGAACTTGCTGCTGACGTCGAACGACTCGAGAAGTGCCACGATCAAGCTCGCCGACTTTGGGATGGCCACCCTCGTGAATGTAAGTTCTGATGCTCGAGGGCTGCCTGGTATTGCCTCACTGTCACTCTTCCTACGGCAAGTTCTGACCTGGTTTCTCTGTCCGCTGCAGAACTCCAGCTTCCTTTCCACGAAGCACCTCACCTGGGCGTACTGTGCGCCTGAAGTTTTTCAAGCGTACCCAGCATTGGCAGGTGCTGCCCCACCATCCAACACTGAGACCCAAAATACAGAGCAAGGTGTCGCCTCTGTCGGTCAAAAGTGATATATGGAGCGTGGGGATAGTGCTCTACGTTTTGCTGAGCGGCATTCACCCGTTCGATCCCGACGGACGTCACACGCGAGAGCAAATCATTGCCAACATCCAAGAGGGGACGTTTTCGATCACCGAGCCGTTGTGGGATCCAATTTCAAGAGAAACCAAGTCGTTCCTGATCAAACTGCTGAGTCGAAACCCCGATGATCGTCCAAGTGCCATTGAAGCACTCGGTCATGAGTGGTTTGAATCACCGCACACCCCGCGCGCGTCGCTCAGAGTCTCAGTCACAAATGGCCTTGGGCTGTATCAGCGCATGATGCAGCGCAAGTTCAGAGTACGTCGCCCACTTGTGATGTCGATGTTTGATTGATGCACATTGGGTATTGATCAAGTACTTGTGTGGTGTCTATTATGTGGTTGCTACAGACAAGCGTGCTCGTTGCGTTAGCGGCAAACAATTTTCGACGCAGCCTGCAGAAATCGCGGGGTTCCCGGTCAAGCAGTGTGAAGGGCGGGCTGTCGGCGCCCGAGATATCAACCTGTGAAGAGACTCGAGCTCCCGACGGCGCCAGTTGCCCATTAGACACCTCGTCTACCAACTTGTCACCTGTCGCCGCTACGAGTTCCATTACCGTCGATACAAGTGACGTCGAGATCTCACGCGTTGATGGAAGCAAGCCGTTGGAAGCGCCTCCGCAGCCTGAGTCGGCGACTGATCCTCCGCTGTCGATCTTGGCTCGAGTTTTTCAGCGAACACCTTCATCCGACGCTGTTTATCCGACGAGCAGTGTCGATTTCGGCGCGGTTTCGGTCTCGGTCACTGTTGGTGAACTGAAGAGCGGCTGATCTCCGGGCACAATCAGCAGCAACATTATCAAGCGCGGGAATATTTGAAACGGCGACGGTCGAAACAGTCGCGGCGCCTCTTTGGGTCGTAAACGCTGGTAATAAGGCAGGCTATAGAGCCAACAATATCGGATCGCCCAGTGGATGCGTGGGAGACCCCAGAGGCACTGGGCGATCGATGCCGGTGGCTTCCACGGACTCGCTAGCTCCCGGTTGCCAGTGATTTTACTAACGACGTTTTCCCGCAGCCATCAAGATGAGCAGCAACAACAATGCGCTCCTCGAAGTCCCACCGGAGTTCCGCGCCTTCTTCACGCCGGACCAAATGGACGAGCTCATATCGCAGTTTCAGATGAGCGACGCGGACGGCAGCGGGTCAATCGACGAGCAAGAGTTCCGGCAGCTGCTCACCCGCATGTCGCTGGTGGTCTCAGACGCGGAGGCGGGCGATCTCGTGGCGAGCATCGATACGGACGGGAACGGCCTTATCGAGTTCTCCGAGCTTATGTCGATGGTGGTTCGCATCAAGCAGGGCGACAAGCGATTCCCAGCACTCAAAAAGTTCCTCGAGACGCTCGAATCGACACCGATTTCGCTTCTGCAGCGCGAAGCGGGTACGTGCTGCTGCTTGGCATCATAGAACAAGCATTTGACTGATTTATCAATGTTTGGCCGTTGTGCTGGCAGTCAAATTTGGCCTCGCTGTTTCCTACCAACTGATCGAAGAGCGGCAAGGAACATCGTCGACGCCAGCCATGTTTCTCATGGAGCTGCAGATTTCCGGGAAGTGGTGCGGCCCGTCGGGGTCCGAGAAGCTGCAGGCGATCGGGAAAACAACGCGAGAAGCCAAGTTCAAAGTTGCGGAAGCTGGATTAGTCCGGCTGAAGAAGCTCAAGCCTGGACTCGCTTTCGACCTCGGGTTTCTCCCTCATGACTGGGAGTCGTGGCTCTTTGAGAACCTTGAGCGCGGCGGTAATTCGAAGAAAGTAATGCGGGCTCTTCGGGAGAAAGGATTATCCCCTGCCAACAATGTGGTGCTTATGCAAAAGATCTCGGCACGCATTTCATCGCGCCGACTGCGAACGAAGGTACGGTGCCGTGTATGCTTGCCAAATTACTTTGCGGGGGTGCTGGCAGTCTAGTTAAAGTGTGTTGCTGTTGATCGTAGCGGTCGGCGCCGCGCAGTGTCTACGATAGCAGTGAAGTTGACAGCGCCCCGCCAGTAACATCTCGAGTCAATAGCCGCGACAACCCCTCGTCTCGATCACCAGTCAAGCCTAGCGCTGTGCCTCGGCGAATGGACCCTCAGTGGGTGCACTGGTGCCTACAAGAAATCGCGAGAGGCATCGATGGCCGAGTTGTGCTCGAGGAACTCGTGAGCCGTGGCTACGAGCCGGAAAAAAACCGCTGTTCACGCAGAGCGTGCTTCGAACTCACAAGAACCGGGACGACAAGTCGAGCAATGGACCAATCACGACGGCTTCCGCCCCATTCCCGTTCTGGAACGCACTCGAAGCCGGCAACCTGGCCGACGTCGAGCTATTCGTTCACGGAGGCCAAGACGTTGACGCCACCCAACAAGACACCAACACGCGACTGGAGATGGCGCCATTGCACCTTGTGTGTAAGCATGGACACCTCGCGGTCGTCAAGTTTCTTCTGAGTGAGGGCGCGTCCGTCAATGTCCTGGACAGCTTCCATCGATCGCCGTTGCTGATTGCGGCGCGGCACGGGTACAGCGACGTTTGCGAGCAGCTTCTGCGTCATGGCGCCAGCATCTTCATCCTCGACAACCTCAACAACACCGCACTGCACATGGCAGCGTTCAGCGGAAGCTCTGCGATCGCGGCGCAGGTACTGCGCTGTCACGACGATCGCTTTCGCCTGTTCCTCGCACGCCTACCGCAGCAGACAGGGCGCAGCTACGGAATGATGATGAAGGCGGCGTACGACTTCACGATGAAGCAGAAACTGCGCGACAACCAGCGCCGGCGGTTTCATCGCTCGTGGTTGCTAGAGACGGCCCAGTGGGTGCACTCGCAGTTATTTGGTGGACAGCCAGGTGAAGCTCTGGTGCCCGCTCCCCAAAAGTTCTTCATGGACTACTTGGTCGAGCAATACGCGGACGAGTTGACCAGCGGTGTGCTCGCAAATCAGGACGACGACGACGATGACGGCGCTGACGACGATCCTGGCGACAACAACCGCAAGCAGCAGCCGGATGACCCTGCTGTGTGGCTTTCACTGACGCACATGACGTTCTACATCGATCGGTGCCTCCGCTACATGTACAAGCACCTGCTCAACAAGCAAGGACGAACCGCGCTCCACGTTGCGTGCGACGAAAACCTCGTGTGCACTCACGAGCGGGTCATCCACCTGTTAGCAGAAAGGCACGGCTGTTCGCCACTGCTTCGCGACCACAGCGGGAGTCAACCGGTTGATCTCGTGCTGGCGTGTCGTGGCCGACCAGGCAGTCCGAAAGGCGATGCTGCTCATGAGCAGCGCCTGATACAAGAACGAGAAGAGCGCGGAAAGCAGCGAGAGATTCGCGAGGAAGCTGAGCGCGTGGCGCAGCGTCGCAAAGAGTGGCAGGAGGCGGTGAATCAACTGAGTGCCAACTACGAAGAGCTCGAGACGCTGGCTCGCATGCGCGCCGACGTGAAGGCTATGGCGGAATCCCTCAAGCGCAACGATGTGCGGCGGTCTGTGCCTGAGAACGCTGAAGCGGATGACGCGCCAGCTCACATTGCTGGTTGGAACATCTACAGTGAACCACAGAGTCGCAACCGCTTGTTTGAGAACGCAGCGTCGGGGTTTGTGCAGCATCAGGTGCCTGCCAAGGTGGTTGAAGAAGTACGCGTTCGGCTCGCGTGGAAGGAGAAGATGGAAATGAACGCTCGGTACGTGGAGAGAAACCGGCTCGCGCCCGAGTGGGAGTTGCATCGCGTCAACGGCACCGACATCTACTTCTTCTATAACCGCGGAGCAGGCACCTGCCAGTGGATCAAGCCACACATCCAAGCCGATGACAAGGAGAAGGCTGAGATGGCCGTGTGGAAGACCAAGCGCGTGTTTGAAAACGAGGGGCAGCTCGAGGACGAGCCCGACCGCGAGAGTCTAGCGATCGTATTCTCTGGTTCGCCATCAGCTGCAATCATGAAGAATGTGGCCACGCGGCGGATGCTGGGCGATTGGCGGGAGTGCGTTTTGCACTTTGGAGGCGAAGGTGGCGCCACGTTTTACGTACACGAGGTGACGCAGGAGCTGCCGATCGAGAAACCCGATGAAGTCCTGCGCTTCGAGCGCCACCGCTACGCCCACGGACTCCTTCAGGCTCGCAGCGAGAGCATCGAAGAGGTACGTTATCAAGGCGTTGATACATGATGCCAGGCTAAGAGGTTTCTAACTGATCCTCTGCGCTGTCTTGTGCGATTGATAGCATGCTGGTGGGTGGGAGCGCTTCTATGACCCGGTCACGACGCATACGTTCTACTACAACTCGTCGACTGGCGACTGCGTGCACGATTCGTTCGCGACGCGCGATTTCCTTACAAGTATCCGAAAGGTTCGCTTCAAGTCCCAAGCGAAGGCGGGCAACGAGTCTTCGCTCACCGAGAAGGAGGTACTGCAGCGGCGCCTTGAGGAGCGGGAGTGGAGGCAGGCGCTTGTGCGGGCACGGCAGCACGATGAGTTAGTCGTGCAGCAGCAAAAGGAGCAGGCAGAACTGGAGCAGACGCTCAAACAACAGGATGCCGAGCTGGAAGAAGACATCCAGCGTCTGGAAGAGAATATCGCGCGTGAGCATCTGGGCGGCGAGGCGACACAGCTGGGGAGTGAATCGAATGGCAATCGGAATGACAGTGTGGTCGTCAAGGACGGTGCATACGTCGCCTCTCGCTTCGCGCGCGAGCTCGAGGTGTTCTTATCAACGCGAAGGAAACAGTTGCTGACGTCAGAGCCGCCGCCAGCGTCGGTGTCGGGCACTGTGAGTCCTCGACGCGCGGATGATGACGAGATTGCGCGAAGTCTGGCTCGGGAACGCGCACTTGATGACTTGGAACTGGAGAACGCGTGCATAGAAGATGTGGACGCAAGCGTCCCGATCCGCGAGCGCCGGCGAGTGAGCCGAATACTAGTGCGAACTGCCGCGAGACTTCCTCGGACAGGTCCTGTCAGCGGTACAGATTCTGTTGCCTCCGCAATAAGCAGCGAAGAAATGTGTCGGTGGGGATGCGAGAGATGGTTCCCGCGTCGCCAACGCGCATTGGAAACGCACGAAATCCGTGAGTGCGAGCGGCGACTGATGATCTGCCGGCTCGGGTGCGGTCTGGTCCGCGAGGCTCGCCAGTGGCACTCCATTCTCACGTTGAACGAAGGTAAACAGACCTCGGTGGCGTTCATTTATGATCACGAGAGCGAGCGCAAGCGAGAGGGCGACGACAATCTGTGCGCGTTCCATATCGTGTCATGCCCACGGTCTTGCGGCGTGTGGGAGCCGCACGTCCGTCTGTCAACTCACATGAAAGACACGTGCGTGAAGCGGCCAGTCGGAGATCTCTTTTGCCGCCTCAACTGCGGTGAGGTGTTCCGCGGCGACGCTGACAGCCAGAAGGGTCACGACCACGAGCTTCTGGCACTGGAGCAGGCGCGGATCGAACACGAGCAGGATGCGTGTCCGTTGCGGCTGGTCGACTGCACGTGGACTTCCTCGCCATGTGGGGCACGCATTCTGGCAAAAGACCGGAAGGCTCATCGCAAGGCTCACGTTCTGTCGTCGGGCGTCGTTGGTTTCCTCTCGGTGGGGACAGTGCGCGAGTACAAGGTGCCGCGCGGTGTTCGCTCGCTCAAGATGCAGGCTTGGGGCGCTGGTGGAGGCAGTGGGATGCTCAAGGCTCGCGCGTTTGGGCGGGGCGGCGGCGGCGCGTTCGTCGAAGGCGAGTGCGCCGTGAACCCAGGCGAGACGCTGTACATTGTCATTGGCGAAGGTGGGAGCGCTGGCAAGAGTGCGCAGATGGTCGAGGTCAGCGAAGAAATCGAGGTAAAGAAGCAGGATGGATCAGGCACGTCGACATTGAAGCGGGAGGTGCGAATGGAGACGGTTATAGGCGTCGCAAGAGGTGGCGCCCCTGGAGGTGGCGCGGGGCACGCGGGCAATTGTGAGACAGCGTGTGGCGGCGGTGGCGGGTTCACGAGCGTCTACCGAAAAAGCACGTACGGCATCGAGTACTTGGTGGTTGCTGGAGGCGGTGGAGGTGGAGGCACTTGCCGCAGTGGCGGCGGTGGAGCGGGCTTGCGACTCAAGACGCCGCTGTTGAAGCCGGGAGATGACGATCGATGCGGTCAGCCAGGTGGCAACAAAGTCATGAACGGTGGCGCGGCGGGTGTGTGCGACCCGCTCAACGTGTTCTGCAGGTTTCGAGCAACCAGCGGAGCGAGTATGCAAGGCGGAGACGGCGCTGAATATGGCGGTGGAGGTGGCGGCGGGTTCTTTGGCGGAGGCGGTGGAGGGTTCGCGCCAGGAATTGTTGGCGGTGGAGGCGGCGGCTCTAGCTACATCAACACCAACGTGTTCGATGCTGCGACTGTCCATGTTGAAGTCGGAAGCGCCAGTGGAGATGGCAAACCTGGTGGCATGCGCGAGAACCCGCCTCCGTCTCCGGACCGTGAGGATGAAGGCTGCATTGTCGGCGAAGGGGCCGCGGGGTCAATGCTTGCGACGGCACGCGGGAGTCACGGTGGTGTGCGCCTGGCGCGGCCAGGCTTCTTCAACGACATGAAAGACTTGCGGTGACAAAAATGGAGGTGCAACGCGCTCAGTTCACGTTATTTTTGCCTGCACAGGTCGCTCTTCACCCTGCTAATTATGGCTAGCCTCGTCGCCTCTGTTCTGCGAAGACCAAGCGCACTCAGTGAAGCAAGCGGCGACATCGGCAGCAGCAACAGCAGGAGAAGAACACTTGGTACCTCCACGATGGACTCTTCGGGAGATGGAGAGCTGCGGTCGTCCTCGCGTCGGTCGCCCATCAAGCCGATCCCGCGCTACATGATGCCCAACTTCTCGTCGTTGCTGCCGGCGTACGCGAACGCCGAGGCCGACCACATCCGCAGCGCGTTCGCCCGCACGCACCACGCGTCGATCCAGAAACTCCCCGCGCGCCTGGCGCCTCAAGCCGTGAACCGCGCGAGGCTGGAGCAAATGGACGCGAACCGCCTCTCGCTGCCTGGCGAAGGTGTTCCGGCGGGATCGGACCTGTCGACAAGCTCCGTTTACCCCAACAAGTCGCCACGGACCAAGGCCAAGACGGCGGCGGCGACAACCACGACCAAGAACGGATACTTCCAGCCGCTCGAGTACGCCCCGTCGCCGTTCAACCTGCCGGACGAGCTCGCGCAGCTCGAGCGTCTCCAGTCGCACGCGCACCGCTCCGCCATCAGTGGCACGCCGTTCGTAAGCAGCAGCAAGGCGGCCAAGCTCAAGTACGAGGACTCGTTCGGCGACACGCGCTTCCGGTATCCTCACCTGGCGGAGCCGTCTCCCCCGCCGGCCAAAGAAGTCGGAGTCAAGAGAAACCACCTCCGGGAGTCGAATGGAGTGCGAGCTCGCAGCGTGCTCGCTGGAGAACCGAGCGGGTTCGGCGGGTTCGGCGGCGGCGGCGGCGTCGTGACGCGCAAGCTGCTGCCAGACATGATCCGCGAGCTGCACGAGGTGCTGCGCGGCGACTGGCCCGAGCTCAACTTTGACGTGGCGCCCGACGAGTCGAGCGAGGCCATCGTCGTGCGCGTGCGCGAAGCGTCCGTCGAGAGCGAGCCCGCGCTCGCGGCGTACATGAACGTACTGGTGCGCAGCAACCACATGGTCGCGAGCAAGTACGGGTTGCAGAAGGTGGCCGAGGACTGGAACGCCAAGCCGGGAGACGGCGCGCTCTACTTTGCGCTGCGCCCGCCGTGGGCCAAGAACCGGTCCAAGGACCTGGTCGTGGTGCTCGCCAGCGGGAGTGGGCTGTAGTCGAGCGTGGACATCGCTCCTGGCCAGTGGAGGGCGTTAGTGAAGGCGGTGAGATGTGGACGGGGGTGGTGGAGGTGACAAAGCAGGAGAAGAAACAACGCAAGCATGGTGGCGTGCACGGACATATATTTACAGGCGGGCGAGGAGCCATGTCAGGACGCGACAGCAACGAACAGCGACACCAAGAGAGGAGGTACGAGACCCACTGCAGACCAGCTACCATGACTCATGGACGTCTCAACTCACTTGGTGGTCCACAGGTCGGCGCCCTCGTCGGCGTCCGAGTCCCACATGAAGGCGTTGGAACCCCACTTGGTGCCCTCGTGCGGCGGGCAGCCGCCGTGGCGACTCATCTCGTCGATGTCGCCCTCGGGCGTCTGCGTGTAGAAGAGCGACGCGTGCAGTCCGCGTGGGGGCACGGCCAGTCCCGTTGAACACTCGCTCATGCCCGTGCGCACGATCTCCTCGTCCGAGAAGCGGTCGAGCGCGTACGGGAAGACGGTCTCGCCGCCGACCTTGGTCTGGTTGTTCAGGTACATGAACAGCGTCACGTAACGCTGCGGGTGGAAGTCCTTGGCGTGCTTGGGTATCTTGTAGTGCAGCTCGCGGTGGGCGCTGCCGATGCCCACGCGGCCTTCCCACGCGCGGATCGCGAGCTCGGCGAACTGCGGGAACACCTGCATCGCCTTGAACAGCACGTGGTTGCGGCCGCGGTTGACGACCATCCAGTCATACCAGTCGTCGTTGGTGACGCGTACTACGAACTCGCGCGAGAAGTCGTCGAGGATGAAGCCGAGCAGCGTCTCCTGGAACTCGACCGTGTACTTGGGGTACAGCTTGGCCGTCGGACGCGCGAGGGGCGGGCAGGCGTCGCCAAGGTACGTCACGCGGTCCTTGGCCCAGCGCACCCAGTTGAAGAAGTGCGAGACCGAGTTGGTCTGCGGCTTGGGGAGCGTGTACCGCAGCTGTCCCAGGCCGAGCGCGTCCTCCCAGATCTTGACCATACGCGTGAGGTAGGCCGGGCGCTCCTCCAGCACCTCGTCCATGAGGTGGGAGTTGCCCTTGTCCTCGCTCTGGTCGAACGCGTCCAGCTTGGCACGCAGCGCCTCGGCCCAGGGTTCGTCCGTGAGCGCGCGGAACATGTTGCTCGAGTGCAGCGACTTGTGGAAGAGCCCGAGCAGCGCGCGCTCGAACTGCGCGGCGCGTTCTCCACCGTCCACCGCTGGGAACAGCGAGCCCGTGGCCGTGAAGTCGTCGGGGATGTCGACCTGCCCGCTCGCTTCCAGGTCCTGCAGCGTCTGCGCCGCCCAGGCCGCCCACTGCTTGTAGCTGCTGCTGGCGAACGCGAACTCGACGTCGGCGGGGCGCTTGGGCACGAACTCGCGCGAGTGGAACGTGTCAAGATGCTGGCGGTAGAACTCGCCGGCGTTGTACTGCAGCAGCTGCAGGCGCTCGGCGCACACGGCGCTGGGCAGGCGCGCGACGCGCGCGGCGCGGCGGCGGAAGTCGCGCGTGAACTCGTCGTCGTCCAGGAAGGCCGTGTGACTCGTGCGCGACTTGGACACGACCTTGGACGAGTTGCGGCCGTCCACCTTGGAGCGCGCGAGTTTGGGCATGCCGCGCTCCATGATGCCGCTGGCCTCGCGCTCGGTCAGGAAGAACTCGACGTCGAACACCTTGGGGCTCAGCGCGACGGTCGTGAGCCTCACGCCGTCCTCGAGCACGTACTGGTGGCCCTTCTCAATGCCCGGCCACTGCCACGCCTGGAAGTCCAGCAGGATGTGCACGATGCGCTTGGCGTCCGCGAGCTGCTGCGTGTTGTGCACGGGATGTCCCATTTGGTTGTACAGCCGCACGCCGTTGGCCATGACGTCGCGGTCGGCCCCCAGCCAGACCGCCGCGAGCTCGGACGCACGAGACAAGCACTCGAACTGGCCGTTGTAGCTCACGAACACGCCGTCGTTGCGTCCGTTGAGCATGAAGAAGACCTGGTCCGCGGGCATGTCGGCGCTCATGGCGCTCTTGACGCTCACCTGCCGTCCGTTGGGCGTCAGCACCACTGGCTCGTAGCTCGCGTCCTTGCACTCGAGCGCGCTCACGAGGTGCCGCACGTCCACGGTCACCAGGTCGGTCGCGTACTTGTCAGGCAGCTCGCCGAGGCTGCTCAGGCCGCCCATGTGCTTGGTCGCGAAGGAGGACACGCCGTCCAGGACGTTGGCGAGCGACAGCGACTCGAGCGACAGCGACTCGCGGCGCGTGTTGTCGACCAGGAAGCCACCGGCCACGGCCGCGAGCAGCAGCAGCGCCGGCGCCAGGAAGAAGCGCGACGAGCTCTTGCTGGGCAGCGGCGCGTCATGGGTAGAGGAGGAAGGCGCCGCGGCCTTCTTGGCCTTGGTCTTGGCCTTGGAGGGGGAAGAGGACGGCGACGGCTCGCGCGACGGCTCGCCCATGGTAGCTATGCAAGTGACGAGACGCTCGGGGGTCAAGAGACGACGACGGACTGCCGCAAATGCGCGAATGACCGGCACCAGCGCGCGTCGTCAGTGGAAATTGGCCGCGCAGGAAGTGGACACGATACTGGTATACAGTGCTGTACCCGATACGACAGACTTTGGATCCCGGGCGTCGCATGTCCATGTCGACGAAGAGGCGCGGCCACAAGGCGGGAGGGAGCGTGTTGATCTTGACGGAGACGGAGGCCACACCACCACGTCGTCATTTACCCACGGTGAGCTTCCCGCGGGTGCTGGGTCGTGTGGGCTAGACACGCGCATGGAGTTCATGATGCACGGAGGAAATACTTTTGGAGACGCACTGGGATTGGCTACATGGTGACAAGCGGCGGCATTTCTATGGCGCCGACGCGGTCGTGCGGTCGCGGACAGGAGGCAGACGCCGGCGCCTCTGACGACAGTTGGTCGCTCGCATGTGAGGGATCATACAGTGAGTGGGGCGTTCGCCACTGTGCATATACAGCACGTATTGCAGTGGTGACCAGTGCGCATGGATCGCATGGGAGTGGCCGCATAGAAAGAAGCGCCGGGTGCGGAGCGAACCGGTGGGTTCGCGCTGGACACTACCGATACGCTGGCGCGAGAGGGAGGGCGGCGAGTGACTCGACAACGCATTCGTTCGCGTCGCCTGTATGGGAAGAAACACGCGCGCTTGACGCCGCCGCACCGTCAAGTCTGCAGGCGCATGCGGCGTTCTGAACGGGGTAACACGGACGCTATTCAAGTGTAAACATGGTGCCATCACATGGCCACACCTATAGACGCGACTGCTTGTACTGCAACTGCTGACGTGACGGTTCTCGCACTCGCCTGGCAATCTACTTGGTGGTCCACAGGTCGGCGCCTTCGTCGGCGTCCGAGTCCCACATGAACGAGTTGGCGCCCCACTTGACGCCCTCGTGCGGTGGGCAGCCGCCGTGGCGGCTCATGACGTCGGGCTCGCCCTCGGGCGTCTGCACGTAGAACAGCGACGCGTGGAGCCCGAGCGGAGGGACGGCCAGACCCGTCGAGCACTCGTCCATGCCCGTGCGCACGATGTTGTCGTCCGAGTACCGATCCAGGGAGAACGGGAAGACGGTCTCGCCGCCGACCTTGGTCTGGTTGTTCAGGTACAGGAACAGCGTCACGTAACGCTGCGGGTGGAAGTCCTTGACGTACTTGGGCATGTTGTAGTGCAGCAGCTGGCTGCTCACGCGGCCTTCCCACGTGCGGATCGCCAGCTCGGCGAACTGCGGGAACACCTGCATCGCCTTGAACAGCACGTGGTTGCGGCCGCGGTTGACGACCATCCAGTCGTACCAGTCGGCGTTGGTGATGCGCACGATAAAGTCGCGCGAGTAGTCGTCCAGGATGAATTCCAGCAGCATTTCCTGGAACTCGACCGTGTACTTGGGGTAGAGCTTGCCCGTGGGTTGCGCAATGGGCGGGCAGGCGTCGCCAAGGTACGTCACGCGGTCCTTGGCCCAGCGCACCCAGTTGAAGAAGTGCGAGACCGAGTTGACCGGCGGCTTGGGGAACGTGTAGCGCAGCTCGCCCAGCCCGATCTTCTTCTCCCACGCCTTGATGATGTACGTCAGGTACTCGGGCTTGTTGCCCTTCTCGAGCAGCTGCGGGATGAGCACCGGCACGTTGTTGTCGACGTTCTCGCGGATCCACTTGGGCCACTTCTTGTCGAACAGCGCGTTGAACAGGTTGCTCTCGTTCGCCGACGTGTAGAACAGGTCAAGCAGCGCGTTCGGGAAGAACTCCTCGTCTTCCGCATCCGGGAAGAGCGGTCCTCCGGGGCGGAACGGCTCGGGAACGATCTCCTGGTCGAGTCCACGGATCGTCTCGGCCGCCCAGTTTGCCCACTGCTTGTAGTCCTCGAACGTGGGCAGACCCGAGCCCTTAGGCAGGAAGTCCCGCGAGTGGAACGTGTCAAAGTGCTGGCGGTAGAACTCGCCGGCCGCGTACCGCACGAGCTGCATGCGCTCCGTGTACGACGGGCTGGCGAGGCGCGCGAGCCGCGACGAGCGGCGGCGGAAGTCGCGCGTGAAGTCGCTGTCCTCGAGGAAGGCCGTGTGGCTCGTGCGCGACTTGGACACGATCTTGGACGAGTTGCTGCCGTCCACCTTGGACCGGTCGAGCTTGGGCGACGCGAGCTCGATGATCTTGTCGGCCTCGTCCTGCGTCAGGAAGTACTCGACGTCGAACACCTTGGGGCTCTCTCCGATCATGGTGAGCGTCACGCCGTCTTCGAGCACGTACTTGTGGCCCTTCTGGATGCCGGGCCACTGCCAGAGCTGGAAGTCCAGCAGGATGTGCACCAGGTTCTTGGTCTCGGCCAGCTCCTGCGCGTTGCGCACAGGGAGCCCCATCTGGCTGTACAGCCGCACGCCGTTGTCCATGACGTCGCGGTCGGCGCCGAGCCAGACCGCCGCCAGCTCCGCGGCCTTGGCGATGCACTCGAACTGGCCGTTGTAGCTCGCGTACACGCCCCTATTCTGGCCGTTGAGCATGAAGAAGACCTTGTCCGAGGCCACCTCGGCCTTCGCAGCCGCCATGGCGTCCGTCACGTGCACCAGCTCGTCGCTCTTGGTCAGAATCGCGGGCTGGAACGCATCGTCCGCGCACTCGGCGCCGCTCACGAGGTGCCGCACGTTGACGCGGACCATGTCGGTCGCATACTTGTCGGGCAGCTCGCCGCCCGATGCCAGCGACTCGATTCGCGCGCCCAGCTGCCGCGCGAGCGACGAGTGCTCGTCCGTCCACTGGGACCACGCGACGGCCGTGACCACGATGGCCACGGACAGCAGCGGCAGCAGCAGCGACGACTTGGACGCCGCCTTGTTGGCGCTCTTGAGGCTCGTGGGGCTCGCGGGGGCCTCGCCCGCCGCCTTCTTCGCCGCCTTGGCCATGGATACTGTACGTATAGGGCGGGAGACTGTACCTTGATGTAGGGGGGAGGAGCCGACGCCTTTAACGCGCTGGTTTAACGCCGGGCCGCGCTGCTTGTCTTTAGCGCGGCGCGAGTCGGAAAGTGCGACGGTCGACCGCAACAACCGAAAAGGAAAGCGCACTCTGGTGAGCGGGACGAGGAGGGAGATGACTGGGTGGAAAATAATCATTTATGGTATTTGATTGGTGGTAAATGTGTGCTTCACTGGGTAACACGTGACATCATTGGTGGAAAAAGGTGCGGGACGCGTGCAGGTTCAATCCGAACACAACGTTCGGTCCAGGTTGAGATCGAGTGAGCACGCCAGACGGCGGGCCGGGTCGGGTTTGGAAGGTAAAGGCCGGGTTGGGTTCACGCGGGTAGGACAAAGACCAGGACGTAAAATTAATTGTTTTCGACTCGTGAACGTATATGTTTCACATACAATCACCTATTGCATGTTGGGCTTCGAGGATAGATCACCGCTTGATCTGCTCGAGCAGGCCCTGGCGGATGAGCTGCTCGACGTCGACGCGGCGCAGGAAGTGGGTCGAGTTGGCCTCGAGGTTCACGAGCCCGTTCTCCGTCATGATCTCGCCGCAGTCGCGGAGCACGCGCACCTCCACGTACAGGTCCTTGGGCGGTTGCATGTCCTACACGAGGGGCCAGCAGTGTTAGATGACCAGAGGAACAGACTGCAGTAATCCCATTCTTGTGGGATGCGCGTACCGCAGACAGATCGAGCTCGAAGCTCGACATATAGTCGGTGAGGATCTGGTCGTAGCCGTGGAAGAACTGCACCTCGCGCTGGCACAGGCTAGTTGAATGAAGAGCACACAGACAACGTCAACAAGCCTGCCTCCTCCGACAGAATCAACCCGATCGTAGCGCATAAGAAACGTACTTTGAGGCGAGCGCCTCCGGGATAATGGTACCCGTTTCCCATCGAAGGTCCTTGATCTTCTCCAGGCGCTGGTATCTGTTCGCATTGTGCAGGGTGCGCCGGTGAGTAGACATCATCACAGGACGCAAGCGCACTTGGCGAGATCCTTCTTACAAATAGGCCAGCAGACAGCGCTTGTTGCGCAGCAGGCACTGGTGGCTCACGATGAGCGAGCACTGCACAGGCTTGTTTTGGTCCACCTCGTCGCCGTACACCCTGCTCACCTCGGGCAAAGGTCACGTTAATATCGTGCAGATAAAGAGCTAATGCAGTCTCTCTGCATGCCGTCGCAGCTTCAAATAATACACTGACTACGACAGCGACATATTCACCTACCGCAACTTGTCGACGATCTGGTCATGGAGGAGGCATGACTCGTCGATCACCTGCCGCACGAGCTCATCCTGTGCGCAACGTGCACGCCCCACAATAAGCCACACGCGCACCGTTTGGTGCCGCACAGCACTCGTCATCACGCACGTTGAACGGCGGCAGCCAGTCGCTGCGCTGCAGCTCGCGCAGCAGCTCCTTGCCCTTGGAGCACAGCGCCATCGCTCGCTGTTGCGGTCGAGTAGCAAGCGTTGTTTGCTTCGCTCCCGCCAAAACAAAAGCAATGCGCTTTGAGCCGAACTTAACCACTTGTAAGTACGTTTCGAACTTTACACGAAAATCAACTAAGTACGCACACCACCAGCCAATAAGTTCGCACCGCTTGCCGACCAAAGGGAGTTGATTCCGAGAGCCGCCGAGATGAAGCGTGCTGCCGGGAACGAGGGCGGCTTGCCGCGCAAGCTGACGGCCGTGGGCACGCTGGGCGACGTGGGCGCGGCCTACACGGTGTACGAGAAGAACTGGGTGTGTTCCGAGTGCAAGAGCGAGAACTACCCGCGGCGCGCGCGCTGCCACCGGTGCCGCGCGCCCAAGGTAGCGGCGCCCGACGCGCTCGTGACGGACAGCGCGGGCGACCAGCACGCGTGGCGCGAGGCGCTGGACCCGGCCACCAACCAGATCTACTACTACAACGCCGAGACGAACCAGACGCAGTGGGAGCGGCCCGCCGAGATGGGCGCCGCGCCTCACGGTGAGCCTCGGCGTTGCTGTTTCCCCCCTGTCGAAGCAAGTCAGTGATCGTGCTAATGTTGTGCGCTTGTGTCTGGTGGCTGGCAGCGACGGGATGGTTCGGTCGTGGTCGTGCGGGCGCAGACGTCGTTAACAAGTACGAGGAGCTGAACAAGAAGTTCCTGAGCCGGCCGGCGCGCAAGCAGCTGGACGAGATGCCAACGGCCAACTCGCGGCTCGAGGGCGCGCTCGAGTACAACATTTGGTACGACAAGTACATTGGCGACCACTGGAGCAACGAGCGCGGCAAGGAGCCGGCGGCCACGCGCTGCCACCTCGAGCTGGATGCGGGCAAGACCAAGGCGGACGTCGTTAGCAAGGCCAACCGGTACTTTTGCCTGCACTTTGCGCGTGGCATGTGCGCGCGCGGCGCCGAGTGCAACTACTACCATCGGCTGCCGGGTCTGCCGGACGAGGGGCGCATCGGCATGACGCACGACTGCTTTGGACGCGAGCGACACGCCACGGACCGCGACGACATGTCGGGCGTCGGCAACTTCACGCGCAATTCGCGCACGCTGTACGTGGGCGGGCTCAAGAACGTCAAGGACGACCCCAAGGCGACGGACGCGACGCTGTGGAAGCACTTTGGCGAGTGGGGCGAGGTCGAGAACATCAACGTGATCTACCGCCTCTCGATCTGCTTTGTGCGCTACCGCCACCGCATGTCGGCCGAGTTTGCCAAGGAGGCCATGACCAACCAGGCGCTAGAGGACGGCGAGGTGCTCAACATTCGCTGGGCGTTCGACGACCCGAACCCGGTCGCGAAAGAGGCGGCCACGCGCGCGGACCACGACGCGATCGTCGCGATGGTTAAGACCAAGGGCGCCAGCACGGAGGAGGCGGCGTTCCACTACCCGGACGAGTACCAGATGCCGGAGAGCAAGAAGCAGCGCATCGAAGGCGACACGTTCGCGTCGTACCCGGACACGGACACACAGTTTGGCGAGGGTGGCGGCAACGCTGGCGCTCCTGCGAGTAGCGACGCTGATGCCTATGCGCAGCTGAGCTACGCGGATCCTACCGCGGATCCTTCCTCGTTCGACGACGAGAGCAAGGGCGAGGAATGAGGCGATTGCATAGGAAGAGTGATAGGTCTCACTGGCATGATACATTTCGTCTGATATATAGCCGCCGACTGGTTGCTCGGTCGCTCTTGATCATCGTCGCTCACAGGTAGCGGTAGCTGGGCTTCTTCATGGCGCTTGATGCTCGCGTCTGGTCGCTTGTCCTGCTGCCTCCTTGCTCCAGCAGCGGCTCCGTGAACTTTGTGCTTGGGAACGGGTCCGCGACGGTGATCGCCACAGATCCGGACACGTTCGCTGCTTTCATGGCCTCCATGTCGTCCAGCGCGTCGTCGCCATCGTCGAGGCTCTTGCCGCACGAGTCCCAGCACCCGGTGACGAGCGCCAGGAGCAGCAGCAGCGCGAACCAGAACCACCAGACGCTCACCCACCCGGCCGGCTCGGCCGAGCACACGCGCACGCCGTCGCTGCGCGTCCAGCACTCGGCCAGCGCGCGCGGCGCTTCCGCCGCACAGAGAACGGCAATGACCGAGATCTGGCTCCGCATTCGTCGCCGGGTCATTGTTCAGAATGTGATGCGCTTCGGTCTGAGATGGAGAGACTGACAATGAGAGAAGGAGAGAAGGAGGCGACCGCCGAAGCGCGCGGATCGCACAGTAGAAGACGGTGATGCCCGGTCTTTTCGTCGACGCCGCCTGCTCTGGATCGCCTTGAACCTACGAGCTGGTGATTGCCGATTCTTCGTATCGATGGCTGGTCATACTGGGGGAGATACGGTCGGCAGGCCATGTAGAAACAGCGGCTGAAAGGACGCCAGAGCGAAACACCTGCTGGATCGCAGATTATGTGTCCGTAAATAAGAAGTGCCGTACATGAATAAGGATTGCCATGCCCATAAACTGGTCTACTGATTTAAGAATAAGATGACCTCTCAAAATATGCCAACAACAAAAATTGGAACTTCCCGATGGATTTCATACAGTTGTCAAGTGAAGTTATAGAGAACCAAGAGAAAACATCGATTTTTCCAGCATAACACGAGTTCCGCCGTCTGATTGGCTCGAAAAAGCGCGTTTGCACAAAATAAAATGCTTTTTTTTTTTCGAATCATCCGGACCAGATCAGTCAGCAAGAGTCGGATGGCGGCCGCGCCTGCCTTTTTCAATCCAACCCGGCCCGGGTTTCCCCTCCCAACAGTTCTTCACTTGCTCTTACTATGTTGGACGAACCCGTGGGTCGATAGGTTACTTTCCGGGATATGCGCACCCTGCGGAACACCGTAACCCGGCCCCAGTTTATTCCGTCCGCCACGTTGCCCGTCGTCCGTCGGCGCGTGTGCTGCTGCTTCCTCCGCTTGCTTCCCCCTTTTCCGCTCGCCAACGACGCGCGCGAGTCGATCGATCGCGTGCTCGTGCGTTGGCTCCAAGCATCCGCAGGCGCCTGTTAGCAGCCCGCCCGTCGGTCGTACCGTACCGTAAAGCAGGCGATTACCTGAGCCTCACCTTTCAGCGCGGGCTCTCCCCTGCTCTCTCGTCCGCGCGCCGCCTGGTCTATTCCCAGGGTCATCCTCGTGGCCGACAAGCGCGCCGTCGACTGGAAAGTGGGACCTCCGCGCTCGTTGCGACTCGCGAGCGGTTGACAAGCGTGAGCTCACGCCGCGATAGCCAGAAGCGCGGGCGTGAGTAGCGATCGATCGAGCGCAGGCAGGCGGGCACAAGCAAGCATCGCCGGTCGGTCGTGATTGCTTCCTCCCTTCGTCGTTCCAGGGGCTCACACTTGAGTTGTTCGCGCGCCACCGCACGCGTATCGCCCGCTACAAGGAGAAGAAGAAGGAGAGGACCGACCACCATGGCTGAGTGCTCGGAGGAGCTGCAGCGGCAGCTGCAGGCGCTGGGCATCAACCCGTCGGACGACGTGTTCCGCACGGGCACGGAGCAGTTTGACCACAACGGGCTGAGCTCGCCGATCCCGCAGGAGGTGCACTTTTTGAACGCCGAGCTGCGCCGCTGCCCCGTCGAGGGCGTCGGCGTCGTGCTGTGCCTCTTCTCGGGCGCGGGCTTCGTCTACGAGTTCGTGCGCACGCTGCGCAAGTGCATCTACGGCAAGGTCAAGCACGCCGTGCGCCTGCAGCTGACCCCGCACGGCACCTTCGTGCGCACTAACTTTGAAGTAGCGATTAAGGTCATGAGCAAGGTGAGACGCGCGTGGTGTGGTGTGGTGTGCCTCGACGGTGGGGGCCCCAGTACTGATGATGAGTATAACGATGATGCACAGGCGATCATAGAGGAAGGAAACCTGCAGGAGAACCCGCTTGTGGAGCTGGCCGCGCAGCAGTACCTGTCGCAGCCCGGGCACGAGAACGTGCTCACGCTGGTGCGTCTGTCTGCTGGTTGTTTTTTTCTCTGAAGCATGCTGGCTGACGTTGCTGCGGTCGCGTGCTTGATGGTGGTGGATGCGCAGATTGAGTGCTTACACGATGCAGACTTTATTTACGCCGTGCTGCCTTTCTGTAACGGGGGCGAGCTCTTCTCCGTGGTCGAGAGTGGCGGCGCCATGGACGAGCGCGAGTGCCGTCACTGGTTCACGCAGGTCATCGCCGGGCTCTCGTACCTGCAGAGCCGATACATTTGCCACCGCGACATGTCGCTCGAGAACGTGCTGCTAGATGGAGACATATCCAAGGTGCGTGCATAGTATCTCGCGTCCGCCGTTCCGCTCTCCACGATCGCCGTTCTGACTCGTCGCGTGCTGGTTTGGCATCGCAGATCATTGACTTTGGCCTGGCGATCGGTATCCCAGTCGACTCGCACGGCATGACATACCAGTTGCCGCCAGCGGGTGCCGTCGGCAAGATCTTCTACATGCCGCCCGAGGTGCGGACGCGTGTCATGATAGCTGTGCGTGTCTGGTTTAGATCGGAGGCTAACACGTGGACGTGTCCCCGTGCAGATTTACCGCAACCAGGTACCGTTCAACGGGTTCTCGGCCGATATCTGGTCGACGGGCGTCATGCTGTTCATCATGGTGACTGGCGCCCCGCCGTTCGAGCGGCCCGACGATGCCGACCCGCGCTTCCAGATGATCGCGCGCGGCCGCTTGAGCGACATGCTCGACTCGTGGGGCATGTACCACATCTCGGCGAGCGTGCGCGACCTGCTGGCCAAGATGCTGGTGGTCGACGAGCCGTCGCGGCGCCTGACAGTGGAGGAGATCGCCATGCACCCGTGGATCCGCGGGGGCTAGCCTTCAACGCCGCCACGAATCCATCAAGTCCACGCGAATAAATGACCCCTAACTACGTCCTTGGCGCGCATTTGTTGCTGTCGTTGATGGAGTTCGCTACCGTGTTACCCCCAGTCCGTTCGGTAGTGCAGGAACAGTTCCGGCGGCGGCGGGATCATTGACGGCGGCAACTGCTGCAGGTCGATCGTCGCGGCTGGAGGCGCTGGCGCTTGTGCTTGAGTGGAAGGCGCCGATGGCGCCACGACGATCCACTCGGAGGCCGCACCGTCATTTCCAGCGCTGGGAGTTCCCGCCGCTGAGCGCTGAGCTTGATCTGTCGTTGGTTCGACGTTGATGCATTAGGGATCCGTTACAGCCACCGGTTTCCTGTTGTGAATACAGCGACGAGGGGCTCACCTTGGAAGCTGTCGTACCAGAGCTTGACGTTCGCCTTGTGCGCGCGGCCGCTGTTGTGGCGCCGCCGCGCGTCCTGCGAGTCCTCGAAGCTCTTGTTGCAGTACTCGCACGTGAACCTCGCGCGGCCCATGCTCGATCCGTCGTCGCTGAGAAAGCTTCGATGTCGGAAAACGCTTTGGACAGGAATAAACTCGACTAAGTACGATTGATCGACAGACACACCACGCCACCTTCAACACTCCGAGGTGTCAGGTGTCGAGGCTGCTATCGATGAAGACAATACGCTTATAACTACATTTATTATGGAAGCTACGTGTACGTGCCGGACAGCGTGATGCTGGGGAAGAAGTAGGACGGCTCGTTGTTGGTCTGCGCAACGATCGAGAACAATCAAGCACCACGTGAGCGATGACGATGTGGAACCAAACGCACAGATGACACAGAACGGGAAGCCTCACCTGCTCGTCGATCCAGGTCATGCCCTCGCGCAGCAACACGTTCAGCGCGAGCATGCTGCGCTTCTTGTCCCAGCCGAGCTCGCGCGCGAGGATGCTCACGTTCACCATGCCGCCAGTGTTCTGCGCGAGTGACAGGATGGTCGCGTGGTCCGGGCTCAGGACAACAGGAACCGTCACAATCTACATAGCAGCACCAACATATCGAGCGAGCGAGAGGTCAGTCGCGTGACCGACATGCCAATGCTGGGGCCATCCTGAGTCTGTTGGCGCACCATGGTGCGCTCCTCCATCTCAATCAGCTGGAAGCCCTCGCCCAGAACGCTCAGCTTCTTGACTGCGCGCTTCACGTCATCATCCGTAACTTTCTGTTCACATCCAGCACCGAAAGCAACGCGTCAATGCGATTTGTGCGATCAGAAGACTGCCATTCGCAAAGGAACGTTGTGATGATCACAGTACCTGCATCATGGCGCTGCGCTTCTTGTCGAGCAGCCGCAGCAAGTCGCTCATCCCAATCAGCCCGCCGTTCTTCGGCCTGGACAACACAGCGAGTGAGCCCATCGGTACTGCCAAGTGGACCAGCTACAGCACAGCGCCTGGGCTCGAGGACGAACCGGGTGATGATGCACACTTCGATGATCTGCACGGCGAGCTCGTAGTAAAAGTCTCCGACGTCGAGCAGCTCGGACCAGAAGCCCTTCTTGGACGCCAGCGGGTCGACGCCGATCTTGGCGCACATGGCCTGGAAGCGGCGGCGGAACTCGGGGTCCTTCTTGATGTTGTTCTTGTACTTGATGGCGAACTGCTGCAGGTTGGTGCGGAACAGCTCGAGCTGCGCCGACACGTGCGACAGCTGCGACTCCACCAGCGCGTCGCCCACCTCCGTGAACTGCTTCGCCTGCTCCTGCTTCTTGCGCACGGCGCCGATGCCCACGCCGCGCCGCAGCATCGTCGTTTCCGGTCCTTTCTTGGCTTTGGTCCAAGTCCAAGGCGACGATGAAGATGCCAGTGGAGTCAACATGTCGTTGGTCAATTCGAATTAGAATTGACGGTCAGAAAGGGAGAATTCATTGAATTGAATGTGCGTGCGATTCGAAACAAAATGGCTTCTCTTCTGCCTCGTCTTTTTCATCCAATCACGGGGTGTTTCGTGGATTTTGGCTTGCGTATGCTGCGGAGGGCCCCAAAAATTCCCGAGGCGGCCCCGCCCGCTGCAGAAAAGGTAATTTACGCGTAAATTAACGTTCCACGCCGCTCGAGAACACTCGTGAGAAGCTTGGCATTTGTAAGAGCGAGCGGTCCAGCGGCTGTAAAATACGCGTGAAGTCCGCGTATTTTATTCGGGAAGGGGGGCCGCGCAGCTTTTCCCTCGTCATTTTCTGTCGCGTTGGAGAGAAAAGCGCGGAGCGGGAGCGCCGAACACAACAATCAGAAACCACACAGACAAAAGAGGAGCGGACGGCGTCCCCCCAGTTATCCCGAAAACTACCAGCGCACTTCCTCCGCGACCATGTTCGTCTTCGACTGGTTCTACAACGTCCTCGGCTACCTCGGTACGTTTACCTTCCCTGCGCTGGATATCCCCTGCGGATGGATGCGGTTGAGTGGGGGCCTGGATCGCGAGGGAAGGATCGATCCTCTGGATATCCGACCAGAAGACCCCGGAATAAGGCGAATGAACGCGCTTGTCTTATTCGCGTGGCGTCCCCCTATTAGTGGGGAGATCCGAGGGAGGCGGCTGGATATGGAGCTCCGTCACTAACGGCAACATGTGTGTCTGGGGGTTTGCTGTACATTCCAGGCCTGTACCATAAGAATGCCAAGATCCTGTTCCTCGGACTGGACAACGCCGGCAAGACGACGCTGCTGCACATGCTGAAGGATGACCGCGTCGCGGTCCACGAGCCCACGCTGCACCCGAGTGCGTTACCGCTGTCGGATCGCGTTTGATGTGTCTGGGGATCGAGCTCTAACGTCCGTATCGCATTGTTTGATGGGCGCCAGACTCGGAGGAGTTGATTATTGGCAAGCTGCGTCTCCGCACGTTCGACCTGGGCGGTCACGAGACGGCGCGTCGCCTGTGGCGCGACTACTTCGCGACGGTGGACGGCGTGGTGTTCGTCGTGGACGCACTGGACCGCGAGCGCTTCCCCGAGTCGAAGCGCGAGCTGGACACGCTGCTTGGCTACGACGAGCTGGCCAACGTGCCGTTCCTGGTGCTGGGCAACAAGATCGACGTGCCGCGCGCCGCGTCCGAGGACGAGCTGCGCGCCGCGCTCGGCCTGTACGAGACGTACGGCAAGGAGGCGCGCGGTGACAAGGACGCCAGCATCCGCCCCATCGAACTGTACATGTGCTCGGTCGTGCGCCGGATGGGCTACGCCGACGGCTTCCGCTGGATGGCGCAGTTCCTCTAGACGCCCGCGGACCCCCAAGCGACGGCAGTTTACACATGGATTCATCTTTTTTTCGCGAGGGCCCGACCGACGCAGGGCCGAGCGCTAAGATAATTGGGAGCGAGGCGGACTAGGAGAGTGCGAGGGAGAAGGAGACAGGCGGAGGGTGGAGGCCGAGCGCCGCGGCGGAATATACATGAGCACAGTGCACTTAACCAGTCTGGCGAGAGCGTCCAGCGGTATGATTTGCGTCCGACGGGGGGGGGGGGGGCGGGCGCGTCGGGTCGGAATCCAGCGCGGAACATGCCAGTCTTGAGACAGCGACTGAAACCGCATGGGTGCAGCGCAGCGTATCGCCTGTTGCTATTATTATCGTCGCTTACGCAGCGACTGGGGGATCCGCGAGCCGGGTATCATGGATCGCAGTACAATATGCTGGGTGCTATCCATCCGGTCGGCGCGTTTAACTCTTCTATAATAGCGGCGCCATGCGATGGCGACGGCCGGCGTCTGGAAGCCCACGAAAAGCTTGGGAAGAAGCGGCATTACGTGACGCCACATAGAGAAGACGGACAGCGGGCGGTCAAAGCGTGCCGACTGGTGCCTCCCAGCACCGGCAGGTCGTGCTCGTCTATTCTTGACAATCGATATTTACGCTTCGCTTATGCCCATAAGATACTCGTTTCCTAAACATTAACCAGCACCATTATACTTTATAAACAAATATATTGCATTAATCCAAGTACAAATTTGTTCTTAACGCCTTGAAGCGTTAGAAACACATCGCCCTTTCTTGTGTGATTGCCTTTTTTCTCACTTTTTTCTCCGGTCCAAAGCGGAGCGAACGCCCGCGAGTCGCGAGCGCGCGGGTGACTCAGATTCGCCACGGAAGGAAACGCAGGCGCGTCCCCGTCGGTGGTGCTCCGCGTTCATCGTCGAGCGCTCGAGCGTCGCCTTCTTTGCGTCGCGTGTGGCCGCACCGCCGCACAGCGTCAGCACCAGACGCCGCGCGCCAAGTCGCGGACAGTCAACTACCAAGACCTGGCACGCGCGCTCTTAGGTCGCGCCCCACTCTTACAGCAGGAGCCTCCGAAGCCGCGCCGGCCGAAGGCGTTGCAGTTTATCTTGTGACCTGACAGCATGCCAATCCCGTCCAGCTCGTCCAGGTAACAGACAGATCGATTTAGTCGGCGTCTGATGCGTCCTCATACACTTGACGACCCACGGACTAACCTCGCTTGCGTGTAGGATCCCGGCGCCGGGACAGCGCAAGCCGCCGATGTCGGCTGGAGGCGCGTTCGGGAAGTCATCGTCGCTGCCCCCACCGTCGTCGTCGCTGCTCCCGCCGTCGGCCGGCTCGTTCGGCATTCGGCCCCCGCAAACGTTCTCGTCCGCCACTCGGCAGCAGAGTTGGTCGCCAATCAAGATGAAGCGCGGCGCAGGACCCAACAACCAAGAGAGTGCGATTCAGGAAGACGCTTTCCCGGCCAAGCCGCGGCTTAGCTTCCGCCCCATGTCACTGAGCATCCAGGTGCCACCCGTGGCAGCTCCGCCGCGTTTCGTCCCGCCATCGCCAATGGACGACGCGCAGTCGGACAATATCCGTGTCGTGCTCCGCATTCGCCCGATGATGTCGGACTCCAACCAGAAGCAGCAGCCGCAGCGCCGCTGCCTCGAGGTTGCGCCGGACCGCAAGGGCGTCACGCTCGCGCCGTCGTCCGTACAGGAGAAGCGCTTCGGCTTTGACCGCGTGTTCCCAGAGAGCAGCGAGCAGGACGACTTGTTCCAGAACGTGGGCCGCGCCGCCGTGGAAAATACGCTCAAGGGCTACAACGGCAGCATCTTCGCGTACGGGCAGACGGGATCCGGCAAGACGTTCACGATGTTGGGCGGCTCGGGACTAAGCAACGTGCACGAACTGCGTGTATCGCCGCATCGAGGTCTGATGCCGCGTATTTTCGACTACATTTTTCAGCGCCTGGCGGACTCAATCGCCGAAAAGGGTGCCGACAATCTGCAAGCGAACATCTCGTGCTCGTATCTCGAGATTTACAACGAGAAGATCTTCGACTTGCTCGAAGACAACGGATCGGCGGCAGCGCAGCAGCCAAAGAATCTACGCGAGGACTCCAAGCTCAAGCAAGTGTACGTCGACCAGCTCCGTGAAGTGCCGATCGAATCGGAGGAAGCGGCGATTGAGTGGCTGCGGCTTGGCTCGAAGAATCGACACATGGCGTCCACGGACATGAACCGCGAGAGTTCGCGATCGCACGCTGTGTTTACGATCAAGCTGGTGCAAACTGAGCGCACGACCGCGGGCGTCATGATCACCCGGCGGTCGAACTTGCACCTCATCGACCTTGCCGGGTCGGAGAAGCAGCGGCAGACGCACGTTGAGGGTCAACGACTGAAGGAGGCTGCACAGATCAACAAGTCGCTGTCGGCGCTTGGCAACGTTATAATGTCGCTGGTCGACGTCTCGAACGGCCAGAAGCGCCACGTGCACTACCGAGACTCCAAGTTGACGTTCTTACTTCGCGATTCGCTTGGCGGCAACGCGATTACTTCCATTATCGCCACCATCTCTGCGGAGGAAAAGTACTTCACCGAGACTTTATCGACGCTGAAGTTCGCGCAACGCGCCAAGTATATCAAAAACAACGCGGTGCAGAACGAGGATGCCGACTCAATGGTGCCGATTCTGAAGCAGGAGATCGAGAAGCTTCGCCAAGAGATCGAAGCTCTTCGATCCCCCGGTGTGTCGACGGCGGATTCGCCAGCTGTTCCGTCCCCTGGTCAACCGACGGACCCGTCGGCGATGGTGAACCAGCAGTCGCAGCAGCTCGCGTTTCCACCCGCGACTTCACCGAAGAAGAATAGATGGGAACCAGCTCTGGATGTGATGCAGAAGCTTCTTCTCGCCAGTGGCGCCGCTACCCCTGCCGACCTTGAGGATGAGGACAGCTACTACGCGGAAGCAGAGTCAGCTGAGGTGCGATGCGACCGACTGGAGATGCTGCTCTACAGAATGATCTGTCGCCTGGAAGAGTACAAGGAGATTGCATTCGCGCCGGATCGGTCTCGCCCCAGTTCATCCCCGCCTCCGTCCGGGTTGCGGATGCCGAGCGTGTCATTGCTCCAGGCTCCACGCAAGTATGGACTTCACAAGGCATCGAGCAACCAGAAGCTGGAAAAGAAGGCGTCCACCCACACGGACGAAGAGCTAGAGAAGCTGCAGGAGCGGTTGAAGGAGATGACGATGAAAGCGGAAGAACTCGAGTCGGAGAACAACTTGATCCGCCAGGAACTGTGCGAGTTGCTGGAGTGGAAAGCGCTCGTGGAAGAAGAACGTGCGATCGGCAATGACGGCGGCTTCTTTGGTCCGTCTTCTCCGCAGGAGCCCGTGGAACCAGTCGCGCCGACGTTTGTGGCCACCGACCCGAACGAGGAACTGGTGGAGGTCGTCAACATGTACCGGTCTCTGTTTGACGAGGTGAAGGTGATGATTGACGAGAAGAAGCCGGTGCTTCGCGCTCCGCGGAGCCCAGGCTCTGGATCGTCAGTGACCGAAGACACGGCTTCGCTATCGTACGCATCAGAAGACGAGAGCGACGACCAAGAGTCGGTCATTGACGTAGGTAGCGACGCGGGCTTCAACCAGGACGATGGCGACAATGAGCGCGAGATGCGCCGTATCCATGGCCTCAACAAGAAGCTGGAGCGCAAGCTGGACCAGTTCCAGGATGTGATTCAGCGTCTGGAGAAGGAGCTGCAGGCGACGCAGGACGAGCTCGAGACGTCGAGCGCGGCGACCAAGTTCGCCGAGTTCCAGCTGCAACAGATGCGCGACATGGCGTCGGAAGAGGCAAGCAAGCAGGCGGAGTCGGAGCGTACGATGCTCGCTGAAATCGTGGGGGTGCAGCGGCAGCTCGACCACGTTGTTTCGTCTCAGGCGGAAGCCGAAAATGTGCTCAAGCTGCAGATGGAGAAGCTTCAGCGATCGAACAAGCAGCTTGAAGAGCAGCTCGAGCATGCGCAAGCAGAGAAGCGCGCACTGGACGACAAGTATGCCAGCGCGGTGAGCGAATTCGACTCGCGCAAACAGCTTCAGGACGAGGAGATGAAGCGTTTGCTGGCGCAAAAGGCTGCGGATGACGTGGCGGCTCTCAAACGCGATCAGGAGCTTGCGCAGCACGAAAAGGATCGCCTGCAGTGGTCGCTTGGCCGCGAGCAGTCGGATGAGGCGAGGAAGGCAGTCGAAGCGGAACTCGCCGAGGCGAACGCTCGTATCCAGCAGCTGGAGAACGAGGTGAAGGCGAGTGATGCTGCTGATGCACCAGTCAAAGATGACGGACTGGCAAACTCGGCGCCGCGCAACTACTTGGTGCAGCCAGAGCTGCAGCGGATGTTGGACGCGGCGCTCGCGGACAACGCGGAGCTGCTCACGACAATCCGCGATTTGCAGGTAAAGCGCGAGTCGGACAGCGCGAGTTTGCGGATGCTTTCGTCGAGGATTCACTTGTACGCTCTGCAGTCAGAGAAGGCGGCGCTGCTGTCAAACAAGGAAAGTTCTCGCGAGAAGGAGCTGGCAGAGCAGGTGGAGGCGCTGCAGCAACAAGTGGAGAGCCTCCAGAAGCAGCTAGTGGCCGAGAGCCCACGCGCCAAAGTAAGTACTCTTCGTGGAGCTGAGCTCTCCGGTGTTGTTGTTGACACTCGTGGTGACGCGACGGATCTGTCCCAGCGGTGGTGGCGAGGTCGGAAAGCGGCAAGGTGGCTCACAGTGGTGCTGGTCGTGGTCGTGTGTGTGGTGTGTTCGTCTGCGTGTTGGGTCTATTGGTGGCAGCAGAGTGACGAGTCCCAGCGCACGCGCGCGCAGTTGCACCTGTCGCAGCGGAAGGTGAAGCAGCTCGAGGAGGAGCTCACGCGCACGCGGTCCAGCAGCGTGTCGAGCTCCCTCGCGACCGAGTTCTTCTGCGGCATCTGAGCAAGCCGCGGGTTTGTGTGTTAGTGAGTGGTGCATGCGGCAGTGCTGGCATTCGAGTGCTGGTGCTCCGCGCTGATGGTTGCTGTCTCATCACTAAAGACAAACGCTTGTCAGGCGGAGGCAAACACGGCATTCACCCTTTGGTGAGGTAAGATCGAAGGTGTTTGGTTTGTTGGTTTACTTGCTGCGCATCTCTCAATAGACGGCCGAGTCCAAGACGTGGACTGGTAGATACAACTGGGGCCGCTTCATCACGGCTGTAGTGTCGCCGGCCGGGCTAAAGCGCGTACTGCAGGACGTTGGACGACGACAGCGCGCGGCGCTTGTAGAAGAGCACGTACGCGGCGTCCGTCACCACGTCTCCGGCGGCGACTTCCGACACCTTCTCGTCGTCAAAGCGCAGCCACAGGTTGCGCATTTGCACGTTGCACTCGTCGCGTCCGGTGAACAGGCGCGCGCTCTCGCTGAAGTCGCCGTCGTAGCGGCAGCACGCAGTGTAATGGCCGCGCGTGAGCCCGCCGACGTGGTTGGCCACCGCGTACAAGTCGTACACGCTCGATGTCGCGGACGCCGCCGCCGCTTCGGGCGCCACCCAGCGCGAGAAGTCGAGCCCTTCGAGAGGAAAGTCGACCAGCGCGCGCACCTTTTGCTTGTGCTGGTTCTCCAGGTACTGGAAGCGCTTGAGCTGGATCATGACGAGGTCCGGCAGGCGCCAAATGTCGCTCGTGCGCGTCCCGGCGCGGGGCACGCCGCACTTCTCGCATATCCAGTGGTCTTCAAGCGAGATGGTCTCCTGCTTGAGCAGCGCGTCCATGCACTTGGCGATGGGCACGGCGTTCGACGCGGCCGGCATCTCCTCCTGCGCATCACGCAGCGCGTCCACCATCTCTGGCGGGTAGTCGTCCGCCATTTGGTCGTCACGACCCGCATACAGCTTGTAGTCCTTCCAGTCGAGTGTCAGCACGCTTCGCGTCGAGAAGTGCTGCAAGAGATCGCTGTCGTCGACGGGCAGCTTGATGCCGCTCGAACTACCGACATCTTCGAGGTTCACGACGCGAACAACGTACGGCAGCCGAGCGGCCCACGCCTGCGCACACGAGTCTTCGTCATCGGTGCTGTCGTCGTCGCTCTCCTCGCCGTTGTTCTTGTGACTTGAGCTCTTGTGATGCGATTCGCGCGCGCACTTGAACAACTCACGGAGGCGGTCGGTGTCGCCGCTGAAGCGCAGGAACCGCGAGACCTGCAGCAGAATCGCCATGTGCATGTCTCGCGCCGACTTGTCGGACGCGACCGTCACGAACAGCGGCATGCCAAACACCTCGAACGCCTGGTGCTGGTGCTTCTCCATCGATGAGTCTTCCCTCTCGCGCGTCGGGATCTCAAACAGCGACCGCTTCGCCAGCAGCGCCATCTTGGTGCCAGCCAGCTTGCTCGGCATCCGCACGCGCACGCTCGGCGATGACCGACGCGCGGCGGTGGCGCGGTGGGATACATACCGATGCACGACTTGCACTTCAAACACCTCGCTCACTTGCTTGGTGCGCGAATGAAGCGGCAGCATGCGCCCTTCCTTCCAGTCGGCAGGCGTGAACCACTTGTTCCACTTGCCGCTGAACGCGTCAAAGTGCACACACACTTGCTTGCAGTTGACGGCGCGCATGAGGTCGCGGCGCTTCGGGTCGCTCGACGCGAGCCTCAAGACGCGGTTCTGGACCACTTCGATGACAGTGCCAGCGTGCCAGTCGTCGCGAAGGCCGATGGCGTCGACACGAGAGCCCACCACGAGCTCGTCGAAGTTTGAGACGGTGGACTTTCGGATGGAAGCAGTCCGCTTCGCTTCGTGATGGCCCTGGCGATCGAGCAAACACGGTGCGACTACTGCTGACGGGACGGTCGGGATCTCCTCAAGCGTCCACGCGCGCTCGAAAGCGTAGAGAGAGCTGTAGCCGGCAACGTTCTCGACGAGTTCGTCCCCTTCGATGACACGTTTGATGCGGTTGCGCCGCACCTCAACGAGGATGAAGCGGTTGCCTGCCGGGTGGTTGTTAGCGGCGGCGATGCGGTCGCACAGATCCGTCACGAAGCTGCCGCGCTCGAGCCAGAAGGCACTCACCAGCGCGCGAGCACCTCGCGGTCGAATGTTATCGTTGGCGTCACTCTCGTCACCTGCTTCCAAGCGAACTTGGAGCACGATCTTGACTTCGACACGGACAAACTTCGCCTCTGGGATGGGAAGGCTGAAGAACAGACTAGGGTCAAACGTCACCTTGCGCTCCCCGCACGTCCTGCACATGGTCACCGACCGTAGCTGACCGTGGAACAGGTCAACGACGACTGAGTCATTTCGCTGTCGATGCGCGAGCCATGACGAGTCTCCGACTGCCTCGTCCGTTGTGACGTCTTCGGCCTCATCAACACCATCGCTGCTCGAATCCTCGCCCGCGGTCAATTCGTTGCCGACGACAGCATCCAAGTGGCCAAAGCACCCACCGAACCTCAAGGATGACGAATGGTGTCGGTCGCTGGGTCCTTGTGAACGACTGCTCGCCCTGTTCAGGTCCTCGTGGAGACTGTCCAGCAGCGAGACCATGAACTCGTGCGAGTCGTACTGCCGCGTCTCCTCGAAGTGGTGACGAAACTTGATAAATTCCTCGCGAAACTTGTTGGGGATGAAGTAGCTGAGGTCACGCTCGTGCCATAGTGCCTGCACCAGCCGGGAATACGCGACAGTGACAAGTCCGCGACTGCCCAGCGGGTTCCTCTTGTTGATGTCGTCCTCGAACCGGTGCGACAAGAAGTACTCGCGAAAGATAGGCGAGTGCCCGATGCACTGAAGCGCCGAGTTCATGAAGCACGTGTTACCCAAATTGACGAGTCCCGTAGCACGAACGCCATCGTGTGCGATCAGCCGCGACTCGTGCCGGAGCTTGACCTCCATCGATCTGTCGAATCTGGGAAGAAACTTGAGCGCAAAGCTGCTCGGGTGGGTTCGAGGCTCGTCGTCGCTATCACGGCTGTCATCGTCGTCGTCAACGGATCCATCTCGAAGGGCGTTCCAGTTGCCCGTATTGCGGAAACGGCGGAGCGCACTTTCGCTGGCAATGAAGTCGTTTCCTGCCGACTGGTACACCGGAATGTCTAGCATGTGGCTCTTCCCCGCTTCCATCGCGGCGATCGACCTGCGCCATCGACTCTGGTCGTCACTCGCGGGGTCCTCGTCCATCGAAATCGGTCGGAAGTCAATCAAAACTTCGAACGCATCTCGAAACCCGACGTCACCAAGCGCAGTACGCGATGATGACGACGAAGAGTCGAATGAGCACTCGACCCGCCGCCACGACTTGAACTTCTCCCGTCGCACCCACAAAGAAATCTCGTGACCGTTTACGCCAGGGATGATGCCGAGCAGCTGGACCAGTCCTTGGACACTTGCTGCCGGATCGATCAGCACCCAGCGCGAAAAGAGCAAGCGAACACGCCGTGAGTCGTGTCGCGCCACCCGGATTTGAAGCACGAGCGGGTATAAATCGATCCGGACGCGCTGCAGCTTCGGTGCATGAGCCAGGTGCGCGAAGTGATGAAGCCCGGCCCCGCCACCGATGATGTCGCTCTCTTCGCTAGTGTTCCTCGTCTCCGCACTAGTTGCTGGTTCCTCAGTCGACCCTGTTGAAGCGCGTTCATCTTTGTCGTGGTGCGTCCTCACGGCGCTTCTTCCGTTGTGGTCACCACCTTTCATCTCGTCCTCGGGTTGCTCCTCATCTTCGTGATCTTGAGTTATGACTTGAACAACACGACGCGGTAGCGCCGGTCCACCTCCATAGATCAGCTCGAGTCGCTGCCAAACGTTGTAAGGCACCGGAACGAAATCCGCCTCCGCAAGTCCAGGTCTCAAGGTGTACGACTCTTGCTCGCTGATGCACAGCCTGGTGTTGGTGATGGGTCCTGGGCGAGCGACACATACACGCGTCGCAGGTTTCGACTCGCTCATTCCAGCGTCACGAACCTCAAAGCCATCGGTTTGATTGGAGCCGTTCGAATGATCCGCACTGCAAAGTACCACGCGTGGTGATTGCAGCGTCTTGTTCTCACTGGCGGAACCAGTGAATACACGCGCTTGAACGTACTGCTCCCACTGGCCCCACCACCGCGAATCCACGAGGTACGCCGTGTCGCCTTCAGCCCACTCCGCGCTTCGATATTCAAGTAGAGTTGCGCCTTCGTTCATTGCGGGACCCACGACGTCAAAAGGCGCCAGCAGAACCTGCACGACGTGGGGGAACTCGGTCGCCATGATACGACAAAACGGCTCGAGGCTGACCGTCGCCGGCTGGCGGGTTGAGAAATGCTGATGTTGCTGCTGCTGCTGCTCCTGCTGCTGATCCAATAGCCGTGCCGCGAGCGTCGATACATCCGTAGACCCCAAGCGCGCAACAAGTCGTCGATTCCGAGCGACAAGCTCTTTCACCGTCGACTCCATCAGCGCAACCTCGCTAGCCGTCAGTCCGCCATCAGCGTTGCGCTTCTCTTGGAACCACTCGAAGACCACCTCCGCCTGCTGATGGACATCGGCCACGGCATCATCGCCCTCGTCTTCAACGCCTCCTGGTCTCAAACGACATCGCGCGAGCGTCGCACACAGCGCCGAGAACGAAATGTGGCGCGACCTGCTCCGACGGAAGAGCGCGAACGCCTGCCGCTGCGCCTGACGACTCACGCCCGCCAACATGGGGAACAGCCGCAAGAGCGCCGAGCGCCTCTCGATCTGCAGCCGCTCGTCCGCGCTGCTGCGGAAGAAGAATCGCTTGCTGCACGTCAGCAAAAAGTCCACGTATGCCGTGTCGTGCGGCTGTCCCTTCTCGGAATGACTGGCATGTCCGTTCTGGTGATGTCTCGCGCTCCTGCTCGTGCTGCTGCTGTCGCTTCGGTTCCTTCGCCGCGCCGCGGTCTTGCTCACGGCGTCGTTGGGCACAAGCGGCGCCTTGTAGACCGCCAAGTGGACCAGCCCGCGCAGCACGTACAGTTCCGGGAGGCTCCACGAGTCAACGAGCCGCCGCTCGCGCCGCTGCCGCCGCAACTCCCGCAGCGCCGAGCCGCGCGTCACGTCACCGCCTGCGGGCCGACGCCGGCGCCGCTTGAACAACCGGCGCAGCGGCGAGGCCGACGCGGACGAGCGCGAGGAGGACGAGCGCGAGGGCGACAGCGCCGAGCGTGCTCTCATCTTGCGGTCCGTTCACGATCTGGCACGCTGGCGAGCGCGCGAGTCAGGGGTTCACCGGTCAGCCAGAACGAGGGCAGCCGATATGCCGACGCGTAAACGTCGAAAGAAGCGCGACGAAGGCCGACAAAATGCGCGGAAGAACTCACCTGGAGAAAGTCCGGGCGGCGGGTTGTATACGAGAGCGAAGGCGCCCACGGAAGCGATGGGGGCGACGCCTACCGTAGTGGCACACGATGGGCGGGAAAGAGGGGGCGCCGGCGCTGGAGAACAAGCGCGCAGGCACAATATACCGAGCCCACGCTTGTCGGTGGCGTCGGTGGCGTCGGTGGCGTCGGTGGCGTCGGTGGCGTCGGTGGCGTCGGTGGCGTCGGTCGCGTTCGTCGGCCTTTCCGCGCTTCGCGTTTGCTTTTCTTCTGAGATTTTGGCAACTGCAACTTTGTATCCCGCGGCAAAAACCACTTGGGAATAGAAAGGGAACGGAAGCGCAAAAAAAAGTTTGCGCGATTTTATTTTCTTCTTCTTCCGCCCAAGGGAGAGGAGCGTCTTTTGACTAGGGATTTGTATGCGGAGGCGGTGAAGTTGCGGCCCCTTTTTGTGGTGGAGCGTTTTGATTGGCTAACGCGAATTTTGATTGCAATTTTGTACTTCGATGCTGGAAACTCAAAATTGTCAAATCACCATGAGAGCGGTCGGAACAGGCTCGTTAGCTACGGCACACGGCGGACCATGCATGACGCTGACCTCCACGAGCCGCAGCAAGGTTGGAGAGCAGCAGATATACACATACATTCATCCCTGTATTTAGCACCAGGAAGGCGGAGTTCTCGAACCAGCATTTTGCGTGGGGACGGAGTATGACGGCACAGTTTGAAAGGGTTGCACCCACTACGTACGGCGCTGTACCGTACAGACAATCCTCCCCATTTGCACAGTGTGGTATGGATAGGAAATTCAAGGTAAATCATGTGTTCACAGACCCAGTAATAACTCAGCCTACTGATGTAAATTATTTTAGAACAAGGATCAATGACATCCGATCCAGTGGGTTCAACAACCGATCAATCTTCGAGCGGTCGGACAGGATGCCTGCGTGGTGCC